>CAXKVR010000476.1:0-125434 GCA_964058845.1 Carex sylvatica
GAATTCTCAAAATAGATATATTTTTTTATAAATTAAATATACTTGAAGGATCACAATATTTTCTGTATCACCTAGAAGTAACTTTTGAACCGGATCAATAACTCAGAATTTAAGCATTTTTATTTTTTACAATAACACATAAAGAAATATATTAATTTTTCTTACAGCCGCGAAAATCCGGCCAGAAAAATGTTGATCCGAGTTATTTGTTATAGTCTTTCTAATAAATTAAATTATATTGTATTTTATCTATTTTCAAAGAAATATATTCAATATTTCTAATATTTCAATAAAAATAAAAAAAATGGACTAAAATAACATTTTTTTATTTTTTTATCGAAATATTAGAAATATTGAATATATTTCTTTGAAAATAGATAAAATACAATATAATTTAATTTATTAGAAAGACTGTAACAAATAACTGCGATCAACATTTTTCAGGCCGAATTTTTCGCGGCTGTAAGAAAAATTAATATATTTCTTTATGTGTTATTATAAAAAAAATAAAAATGCTTGAATTCTGAGTTATTGATCCCAGGTCAAAAGTCACTTCTAGGTAATATAGAAAATACTGTGATCCTTCTAGTACATTTAATTTATAAAAAATTATATCTATTTAAGAATTCTTTTTTAATAACAATCATTAAATAATTTAAAGTTTTTATTTTTTTTCCAAAAATAGATACAACTTTTTATAAATTAAATATACTAAAAGGACCACAGTATTTTCTGTATTACCTAGAAGTGACTTTTGAACCGGGATTAATAACTTAAAATTCAAGCATTTTTATTTTTTTTCCAATAACACATAAAGAAATATATTAATTTTTCTTACAGCCGCGAAAAATCCGGTCTGAAAAATGTTGATCCGGGTTATTTGTTAGTCTTTCTAATAAATTAAATTATATTAATTTATCTATTTCTAAAGAAATATATTCAATATTTCTAATATTTCATACAAAAAATAAAAAAATTGAAAAATTTATGTTTTGTTTAAAAAAATAAAAATCAAAGCTGTGGAAAAATTCCACGGCTTGAGCATTTTTATAACTTTTTTAAAATCTTGGTTATTATTATTAAAATATTTTATTAATTGAGTAATTTTAAAAATGTCGGGCCCACGACGATGCTCGCAATGCCGAATTCATATCCTCTGCATTAACTCAAAAAAAAATCTTTTGAGTTAATACATCTGGGCCATCCAACTAACTTTAAAATTCGTGTAAATTAATCCACACTAATATTGAAAACTCTGTATATTTTAAGCGGAGACCAGATGAATTCCGTTTACAATCGAACAACCGATATCTATTAACTCAAAATATTTTTTGAGTTAATGCAGACGATGCGGACTAACGAAAGTTGGAAGCGTCTGCTATAAGTTGTGACGCTAACAGTGCCAGTGGAGCAAGTCTCGATACTGTCATTTTCCTCGAGCCCCTTTTTATTTGACTAGATCAGAATCTAGTACCAATTATCAGTCAATTGAATGCAAACTGTGGATAAAGGAAATCAAATGAATTGATCAGTTTGTAAAGTAAAAGAGAGCAATGAAAGTAACTAAACAAAAACCTTGGTTGCATTGGATGAAGCAAAAAATAGTGTTAATTTGAATTAGCTACTATTTTAAACTACTATTTTACTTTACGATTGAATGTGTTTGAATTAGTAAAAGAGACTATTTTTTATTTGTTTTTAGTGAGTTAGCATGCTACTTTATTAACTCAACTAAAAATTGAATTAGTTCACTATCTCAAATTTAAGTTAGCTCACTATTCTCACTAATTCAAGTCTTCATCCAAACATACTAAAAAAACAAGTAACCAAACAAACAAACAAAAAACTCTTTATCAAAATATCAAACGTTCATATTTTATTATCTTCAATCCCATAAATTGAGCTGTTGAGAATTATGAATGAAATTAAATTTGACTCATCAAATTCTGCGGTGAGTACATATTAATTGAAGCAGACTGATACCACGATTTAGAGGACCAAATATGTTTCGTTTTGGGAGAATAAATTATGAATTTAAAACTTTTAAAGTCTAGTAAAATGGAGAAAGTTTTAAGTATGTTTGAATTTGCTACATAAAGTTAATAAATATTAAAATCTAACGAATTAGCGGTATCAATTATCAACTTGATTCAACTTACAGAATATATATACCTAACCAACAACCAAGAAGGCTCTATGAAATATAAAAACATAGAGGAGATAGTATGTCACCTCAAAGCCAGTGATTATTTTAATAAATAGTTGGAGGAGACTTGATATTCAAATCTGGAGGCAAAACAAATGAATGAGTCAATAATAATTTTAATAAATAAAAAAACATTAAAATTAAAGACAGATATATTATGAATTTGATAAAACAAAATGACTGAGAAGATGATGTTTTGCAATGTAAATTGAGTAGAACTAGGGTGTTCCTAAGTTCACCAAGTCTCTTTATGAACTTAACTTTGAAACTTATTGATTGGTTTCCAACGACAAATTCAAACCGTTGAAATCATTCTATCTTATGAATGATGTCTCTACGTGTGAAAATTTTAAAGTTTTGAATTAATTTAGTATAAAGTAAAGTGGTCAAAATTAGAAGCTTTATAAATTAATTTTAATACATCCATTTTTTGGACACCTTTTGACTACTTGACTCTATACAAAATTAATTTTAAATTTTAAATTTTTCGCATGCAGACAAATCACTCTTAAGGTAGAAGGATTTGAACAGTTTGGATTTATCGTTTGAAGCTAATTCAATAGATTTTAGAATTGAGTTTATAAAAAGGTTTGATGAACTTAAAACATTCCTAGTTCTAATCATGTAAATTTATTTAGTGTGTTTCGGTACAATATGTATCAAATTTGTATCAAGATATGTGCTGGATGATGAAAATTCCAGTACATTCAACAATTGTTGTATCAAAACATATTTAGTGTACTTTGCAAAACACCATAGACATACTTCAACAAAACATAGCACAAAAGCTAATTCCAATTTTGCTACTGCTAAGCTTTCTAACCGAAACAACCCCTAATCAACAATCTGTCAAATCAGCACATGCATTGCTACATCCAATCAAGCTTTCTAAGTGTTAATTAACATAATAATAAAATAAGGAGAAATATATAATCATTATCCAAGTTAGCAAAAGTAACGATATGCTAATTAATTCCTGGGCACGACCTCATTTTTTCGTATTCTGGTGTTAACTTCCCCCTTTAATTGAATAATTTCCTGATCATAATTAAATAGGGGACCAAAGGATTAACGGTATGCACGGTGATAATTAACTGGGTAAATTATTGTGATGGTTTGAAATTTGAATAGTGCTAATAATTAACTTAAGTAACGACCATTGAAGTATATTAATAAAAAATATATATAGGAAAAATAAAGAAAGAGAAATAACGTAAAATTGGGTTCATCAGGGGACAAGGAGAGGAAATTCTCACTTTTTTCGAGTTCTATGAGTCTATGAAATAACACCATTTTATGAACTATTCAAATTGTTATTAAATTTTTACAATTCAAATAGCAATATTATAAAGTTATTCTCTGTTTTGCCAAAAGAGTCCTATTATTGTGCACTGTTCTCGCGAGTCACTCATGTTTAAGTTCGCACGAGTTCAAAATAGCCGCGCTATAATATATAACTATATTGTTCTCCCACGATCCAAACATGCCATTTATCTCTGCTAATTTAATTTGTAAAGGCAAAACAATCTGCCGATATCATCTTTTAGCCTATCCCGACTAAGCACCTAAAGCTGTAGTCAGGTTGAGAACAGAAGTTTTAGCCCATGTATTTCGGCTTTTGGGCTATTGCCTACTCTTTATGAACAGTTTTGTATATTTCTGTTGCATGTTGGAGCTTGATATTTCTTCAGCCCAATTCATTTTATTTAACAGATATTTAATTCTAATCCTGCCAACCTTTTTTATAGAAGGAAGCGACTAACTGTACCAATCGAGTTTACTCAGTTTTCCGACATTTTTATTTTTACGCAAAAAAAAAAAAAATTTTATAAAAAATAATCAAGATTTAAAAATAATTTTAAAAATACCCAAGCTGTGGAAATTTTCCACGGTTCCAAATTTTTTTTTTTTTTACAAAAAACATAAATTTGTATTTACTTTTTATTTTTTTTATGAAAATATTAGAAATGTTGGATATATTTCTTTGAAAATAGATGAAATACAATACAATTTGATTTATTAGAAAGACTGTAACAAATAATCCGATCAATATTTTTCAGGCCGAATTTTTCGCGGCTGTAAGAAAAATTAATATATTTCATTATGTGTTATTGTAAAAAAATAAAAATGCATGAATTCTGAGTTATTGATCCCGGTTCAAAAGTCACGTCTAGGTAATATAGAAATTATTGTGATCCTTCTAGTACATTTAATTTATAAAAAGTTGTATCTATTTTGAGAAATTTTTTTTAATAAGAATCATTAAATAACTTAAAGTTTTTATTTTTATTTTTAAATAGATACAACTTTTTATAAATTAAATGTACTAGAAGGATCACAATAATTTCTATATTACCTAGAAGTGACTTTTGAACCGGGATCAATAACTCAGAATCCAAGAATTTTTATTTTTTTACAATAACACATAATGAAATATATTAATTTTTCTTACAGCCGCGAAAAATCCAGCCTGCAAAATATTAATCGGGTTATTTCTTAAAGTCTTTCTAATAAATTAAATTTTAGTGTATTCTATCTATTTTCAAAGAAATATATTCAACATTTCTAATATTTCAATACAAAAAATAAAAAAATAAATACAAATTTATGTTTTTTTTTTAAAAAAAAAACCGGTGGAAACCGGTAACCGGTTTTAATTTTAATTTTTTTAACAAAACAGAATTTTATTTTTATTTTTTGTATTGAAATATTAGAAATGTTGAATATTTTTTTTTGAAAATAGATGGAATACAATACAATTTGATTTATTAGAAAGACTGTAACAAATAACCCGATCAATATTTTTCAGGCCAAATTTTTCGCGGCTGTAAGAAAAATTAATATATTTCATTATGTGTTATTGTAAAAAAATAAAAATGCATGGATTCTGAGTTATTGATCCCGGTTCAAAAGTCACTTCTAGGTAATATAGAAATTATTGTGATCCTTCTAGTACATTTAATTTATAAAAAGTTGTATCTATTAAAAAAAAAAAAAACTTTAAGTTATTTAATGATTGTTATTCAAAAAAATTCTCAAAATAGATACAACTTTTTATAAATTAAATGTACTAGAAGGATCACAATAATTTCTATATTACCTAGAAGTGACTTTTGAACCGGGATCAATTACTCAGAATCCATGCATTTTTATTTTTTTACAAGAGCACATAATGAAATATATTAATTTTTCTTACAGCCGCGAAAAATTCGGCCTGAAAAATATTAATCGAATTATTTGTTACAGTCTTTCTAATAAATCAAATTGTATTGTATTCCATCTATTTTCAAAAAAATATATCCAACATTTCTAATATTTTCATAAAAAAAAAATAATAAATACAAATTTTTGTTTTTTGTAAAAAAAAAAAAAAATTGGAACCGTTGAAAAATTCCACGGTTTGGAATTGAAATTCCAAGCCGTGGAAAATTTCCACGGCTTGGGTATTTTTAAAATTATTTTTAAATCTTAGTTATTTTTAATAAAATAATTTTTTTTTGGGTAAAAATAAAAATAATGGCTCAGTTTTTATCTACAAGAATTGTCATTTAATTTACGTAAATACTGTAAAACTCCATATTCAATACTTAATACTTAATGACAAATAATATATAATATGTAATTCAAAATTCTATTGATTGAATTATCCATATAACACCTGAAAATTATGTAAAATTAATTATCTTGCATCAAAATTAATTTTTTTTCGAAATCATTTTTTTTCCTCTAAATTTCTTAAAAGAAAAATTATTTTAAATTATTTTTCATAATTTTATTTCTTCAATTATTCATATTTATACACATATATATAATGTAAAATAATACATATATTGTAAAACAAATCTATGTATACTATAACCAGAAAATGGATATCAAAAGTGAAATAATACATGAATATTGTAAAATTGACACCTGAAACTATAAAACTAAGATATACAAACTATAAAACTGGCAGATGTAATTATAAAACAAATCTATGTATACTATAATCAAAAAATGAATATTGAAGAGTGAAATAAAACATGAATACTCTAAAACTGACACTTGAAATTATAAAACTAATATGTCTCGGTTAACGCTAATCCGAAGGATAGTTTTCCAATTTTGGGTTTCCAGAGAATTATTCTCCTAATTTGAGCTTTTTTATTTTTAAAATAAAATAGAAAATGTTATGGTTTATTCATTTTTTGCATTATAATATTAGACATAATTTATATATTTCTTTGAAAATAGATGAAATACTATATAATTTGATTTATTAGAAAGACTGCAACAAATAACCCGAATCAATGTTTTTCAGACCGAATTTTTTACTATTGTAAGAAAAATTAAAATTTCTTTTTTGTGTGTTATAAAAAAAATAAAAATAATTTGAATCTGAGTTATTGATCTCAGTTCAAAAGCCACTTACAAGTAAATACATAAAATATTGTAGTCTGTCTATTTTTAAAAAATAAAAATTTGCTACAAAAGTCAGACCAATCATCGTCTTCTTTTTTTCAAAATGGATACATTTTTTTAGAATTTAAATGTACTAGGATAATATTTTCTTTATTTACTTAGAAGTGAATTTTGAACTAGAATCAATAACTTAGATTCAAAACATTTTTATTTATTCCTAATAACACAAAAAAATATTTCAATTTTTTTTACTGCCACAAAAAATTCAGCCTAAAAAATATTGATCCGGATCATTTGTGGTAATCTTTCTAATAAATCAAATTATATAGTATTATATTTATTTTCAAAAAATATATAATATATTTCTAATATTTTAATAAAAAATCATTGCATTTTATATTTTAATTAAAAAGAAAATTCAAATCTCGGTAATAATTCTTCCAAAAGAGAACCTTTGAATCTGAAGAATTATTTTCCGGAAAGTAAGTCAAAATCCGAAGAATTATTTTTCGATTGAGCAGAATCGGAAATAATCTGAAAAAAAAAATGCAGATTGTTAAACTTTAAATTTTTTGATATATTAATAAAAATTTCGGATAATAATTGCCAATGCAAATCTGAACACAATTGTCTCTCTAAACTGCTGCTCAGGACAAATACGTCAGTATCAGGGCTAAGCATCAAACCTTCTATTTTTTCAAATGCATAAATCTCAAAATCTGTTATTTTACATGCATAAATTTCAAACACATAAATAGATAAATTAGAAAAAGCAGGATCCTGTAATTCTCAACAATCACAGCAGATTTGTTTCCTACAAGAGGATATACATATATCAGGAGCGCTTCTACTAGAGCAGTTCTAGGATGCAAGCAAGAGTAATTCCCTCACAACTACTTGGCCATGCCGCTGGCCTTTAAAGAGACCGAACATATCCTTGTTTACGCCATTGATTGAAAAATTAGAAAGGAGATTAGAGGGGTGGAGAGGGAAATTAATCTCTAGAGGGGGTTGGTTACAACTCGTTAATTCGGTCCTCTTCTCAATCCCCATCTATTACATGGCTTGTTTTATATTGCCAAGGTGGGTAATTAAACGCATGAATCAAATACGAAGGACCTTTCTGTGGGGCCAAGCTAGTCTGATCGTGATACACTCGGGATCCCTCTACTAAATTGGAAATCGGTTTGCCTATGGTGTGCCACCGCTATGTGCTTTTGTACTAAACAAAAATCATAGATGAAACATTTTTTTCGGTATTAATTAATCATTTTTTTTTTAATTATATGGGTAAATAAGAAGAAGATGAAAGAGTTTAGTAGTAAATTTGATATATACACGAGTTAGGAGAGAAATTAGAAGACCAACATTGTGAAAAAAGAAAAAAAGAACTATAACAAATTTTATAAAACATACAACAATATTTTTCTCATTGAAACGAGTAACGAGAAAGAAGAGAATGTTATGAATCAGGAGAATTTATTCATTATTTATTAATGAGTTCAAGATACAAGTGCCTTTATTCATTCTTTATTAATGAGTAAAGAGAAAGCTAACCATGCTAACTGTCTAACCACTCTAACTAACTACCATTAACTGTCTCCAACTGGCATTGACTAGCTTTGACTGTCTTGTGATCTGTTGTTGACTCGGTGTTTGTAACTGCCTTATTACTCATATTGAAAGAACATGCTCTCAATTATATACACAAAAATACTATACTACAAGACTAATCTCGGCTAATCCATGTACAATTCTTACTAAATTATAACACAAGAGACCGACTATATCTGACAAAAGAGCTGGGGACATGTTCTTTAACTATGAACTGTTTAACTTCCACGATGAAGGAAAACCCCCACTATACTTGAAATCGCTGCTATTAATGTTCCCTTGGCTCACAGAAGAGGACGAAGCATCCATAGAGTATCGTTGAACTGGATTATTTATTTCTTCCACACTCCATCCTGAATTAATTTTGAGCCCAGCATATTGCATAATATCCTCAATTTCCTTCACAATATCACTCATCGTGGGGCGGATACTAGCCACTTCTTCTACACATTGCAATGCCAGATCCATGAAACGGTCTAATCCGACTAGATTTTCATTCTTATTTATTAGAATAGGATCAATCAAGTCCTTTAGGCCCAGGTACTGTTTGTCTTGTTTGTCAAAGGCAGCTTTTACTTCTCTTACAATGTACTTCTGGTATTTGAATATTGGAGGTTGGGCAGTAATTAGTTCTAGCAAGACCACACCAAAGCTATACACGTCACTTTTACCGGTGAGTTGCTGGGTCGTGTAGTATTCTGGATCGAGATATCCCTGCATGAGATATATAGTTCAGAGTTAATGCATGCCCCTAATGTTTTTTTTAATTTTCAAAAATCAGTTACATTTGCATCATCCCTAGAACTCAGAAAATTCAATGTAGAATGCAACATGTGTCCAGCATATCCTTCGAGAAAAGGAAGTACCCCTTAAAATTTATAATAAACACGGTCAGGTCCCTTTTTTATGCTCCTCAATTATTTTTGTGAATACGAAAGGGGTATTTTTGGTAGTTTAAAAAAAAAAAAAACAAGGTGCATGGAGAGATAAGAACCAGCTTTTCAAGGATATAGGAGATACTATTAGGCTCTCTAACTGCAAGAAATCACCAATATTATGACCCTTGCAAAATAATTAGAAAGAAAGATTTACCAGGGTTCCTTTGACATGGGTGGTGACGTGGCCTATTTCACTGTTTGAAACAAACAAAGAGAGGCCAAAATCTGAAACTTTAGCGGTTAAATTCTCGTCTAATAATATATTTGTCGACTTTACATCTCTATGTATAATTGGGGGATTTGCATGGTTATGCAGATAAGCCAAGCCTGTTGCTGAATCAACAGCTATTTTAAGTCTCTTGCTCCAATTTAATTGTATGCCACTTGCTCCTGAAAAGAACAAAAATAAAAGATAATAGTATTGCCTTCCTTCTCATATTACCAAGGCATGGCTTTCAAACTAATTTCTTAATTGCAACCTAAAGTTGTCTGCCACTACTTTTCAGAATTGGAGATTTCACTGTTTCCTTTGGCCAGTATCTGTTGTAAAGCTCAACATTATTCAGTTCCTAAAGATTTCATTCAAAAGTTACTTTATTGATTAATAATTTGAGCTTATATAAAGTCTTACAAAGCACTCTTACAAATAACCCCCCACACTATTTCATAATAGCCTATTTACCGATAGGCCTTCCAAAACTATTATAATAAAACAAACAATAAAGATACAAATATCTCAACACTCCCTCTTAAGATGGACAAAAGATATTCATCAAGTCCATCTTGTCACAAAACCTATCCAAATTTATTGAGCTAAGTTCTTTGGTGAGGCAGTCAGCTACTTAATCTCCAGTAGCTACATGACTCAGCTCTATGATAAGCCAAAATTGTATCTATTGAAACCGAGGGTTAGTTATGTAAATTAAGTCACGTTTTGATTAAATTAAGTTTAATTAGGTAAAAATATCCGAAAGTTCAAGTTACTGCACTACTATGTTTATTTTACAGGTAATCAAGTATTTGGAGCTTAACGGAGCAAAACGGGTGATTTGTAGCAAGTCAGCACGAAGATTAGAGCAACTGTCAATGCTATTGCGGCCCGAAGTGATTCCCATTGCGGCCCGTAACAAAACAAGTCAGAGCCCTTTTCATTCCTGCACATTCATTGCGGCCCGTAACCACATTCATTGCGGCCCGTAATGACTTCTATAGTTTCTGCGCGACAAAGTGTTAACTGCCTCCATTCATTGCGGCCCGCAATAAGTCGGTTCAGAGCCCGAATTTGTTTTTTTTAGTTATTTATTTAGGATTTGCTGGGGGATTGAGAGGAGAACAGGGAGGGACGAAAATTAGACAGTTTTTAGACAGAAAAGAAGAGAGAAAAGAGAGGAGAAAAAGGAGAGAAAGAAGGGAGAAAAGAACATCATTCATCCACCATTTTTATTATCTTTCTTACTTTTGGAACTCTTTGAACTCTTTTGATCTCGTTTGTGCCTTAGCCATGATCGGCTAAGGACTTTTCTAGAGTTAATTAGGACTGTAATTGAAACTTTTGTTATGATTTAGTTGGTTTTATTTCATATCTTCTTGTTCTTTATTATGATCTATTCTCTATTTTAATTGATTGTGAAGACTTAATCGAAATCACATGAAATCTTAGGATTTGGTATTTGCAATTGAGAAATTGAATATTAAGTCTTGACCATAAAGAACAGGGTATTTGATAGGCTAAGTACCGAGAGGTGACGCGTGTCTTATACGGGCTTCACCCAATAGTTTAGGGAATTGTGCCAAGTACCGAGAGGTGACGAATAGCTTTCTAGATCAATTGGGACAGTAAGAACTTAATGATTTTAGATTAGTGTAGCCAAGTACCGAGAGGTGACGTTTATTCTAATTTGAAGATGGTATTAATATAGAGATATCACTTTGTACCTACAACATCCAACTGTGCCTTCATAAATATAAGATCAAATTTAACAAACCAATTAATCATGACATTAGTGGATAGGAACCCTAAGAAACCCTAATTTCTCTTACTTGTTTAAAACAAAATTTCGCTTTAAGACTTTAGTTTAATTCAGTTCAATCACTACCAAACAAACCTCTTAAACAAACAAAACACTTTTTACTTCGCTTTTACTAAATTAAATCGTTAGGTTAGAATTGATATTTCGACTTGTCCCTGTGGAGACGATCCCTAAGTACTACTTGACTAGGTTGTATACTTGCAACCAAATTGAGTATAAACTAGGATTTATTACTTGCATAAGAGATATAGAAAATATCACATCAAGTTTTTGGTGCCGTTGCCGGGGACAACGGTGAATATTATTTCAGACCTAAGTAATTTAGTTAGTAATTGTTTTTAATTTTCTTTTGCTTTATTTCTCTCTCATTTTTTCAGGTTGAAACCTGGCAAAGGAACCTCCAACCCCGAACGCCACAGATTTGGTTGAGTGGTTTTCTAGGAAAGGGTCAACTCATCTTTTCTACGAGAAAAGAAACAAACACCCGACAAGGGGACCTTTCTTGCACTTAAGTCCACGCCGATTAGACATGTCGACCGGAAATGAAGATGTTCGTTTTGAAAACCTTCAGAGAGAACGGAATCAGATGGCTAATGAACTTCAACGTTTACGGGCAGCCGCTGTTGAAAGAGAAAACAATGAAGCAGCCGATGCCAACCGCCCTTTGAGAGACTTCACAGCACCTAGGGCTGAGGAAATCCACCTTGGCTATACGGCACCTACTATCAATGCTGAAGAATATCAAATTCCGCCTGCATGGGTTAGCATGGTGCAGCGTAATCTGTTCCATGGTCTGCTTCACGAAGATGCCACACAACACTTAGCCAATTTTGAAGAAATCTGCAGCACAATTAAGGTACAAACTGTTTCTCCCGAAGATCTTAAAGTAATGACCTTTACTTTTTCTCTTGCAGATAAAGCTAAAGGTTGGATAAGAGGGCAACGGCCCGAGAACATGAATACTTGGCCTAAGGTGGCAAATGCATTTCTTAACAAATTCTTTCCGCCGTTCAAAACAAACTCTTTGCGCCATCAAATCCACAATTTCCGACAGAAAGGAGATGAAACCATGAGCGAGGCATGGGAGAGATTTCAAGAACTGCAGAGGTGCTGTCCCCACCATGGTATCGAGGGGTGGAATTTATTGCAAATCTTCTACAACAGTCTCATGCCACATGACAAGGGTATGTTAGACGCAGCTGCTGGAGGGAGTCTCATGAATAAAGGGGCTATTGATGGATACAAGTTGGTTGATGACATGGCTCTCAACCAAAGCCAATGGCACAACCCTAGGGAGACACCGATGATCATGCAGCGGGGGATGAAAGAGATGAATTCGAATTCGAATCCGAACTTGGCTGCAGAAATTGCCGCTTTGAATCGCAAAATTGATCAAATGAGCGTAAACTCGATAAACAATTCCTCTTTCCTTCCTTGTTCAATTTGTGGTGGTACCAATCATCTAGCAATTAATTGTGGCCTAAGTAATGAGAGTAGTATTGAAGAGGATAATGCAATTAACCAAGGCAATTTCGAACCAAATAACAATCCTTATGCCAATACTTACAACCCCGGGTGGAGAAATCATCCACACTTTTCGTGGAGACAAAATGACCAACCGACCCAAGGTAACTCAAACTATAATAGACCAAATCAAGGTTATGGTACCCAAGGGTATGGTTCTAATGTACAACCGAAATCCAATCTTGAATTGATGATGGAGGCTTTCATGACAAGTCAAAACCAAAAGTTTGATGAATTGACCAAAAAGGTAGATATGTTGGCAACCCAAAATAAAATGCTTGAAAACCAAGTTGCACAACAAGCTACACAATTCTCTCACCAACCGGGCACCCTTCCGCCAAAACCCGAGAACAATCCCAAAGATGTCAAGGCGGTTAAGCACATGCTTCGCAGCGGTATGCAATATGAGGATCCACCTTTGCCAAAGAGTGACTACGTGCAACCGCAAGGTGAAGAGACAAGAGGCAATGATGAGCACATCTCCACACATGAGGATTTCGCCTCGAAGGAAACTACTCCAATTGCACCAAGCAACCATGCCAATCAAGCAAAGCCATCTCAAGATGAGTCGCCAAAGGTAAGTGCACAAGTACCTCTCTATACTCCTCCTCACAAATACGCACCTTTTCCTGGTAGACTTAAAAATGAGAAAAACGACAAACAATTTGTCAAATTCCTTGAACTGTTGAAACAATTGCATGTAAACCTACCATTGACTGAGGTAATGACCCAAATGCCGGTTTACACCAAATTTTTCAAGGACATTATTTCAAATAGGCGTAAACTTGAAGAAGTACAAATGGTATCCTTAGACGCTAACGGTAGTGCCATGGTAATGAATGAATTGCCCAAAAAGTTGGATGATCCGGGTAAATTTTCCATACCATGTTCAATAGGAAATGTCCAATTCAAACGTGCACTTTGTGATCTAGGAGCAAGCGTAAGTCTTATGCCAAAGTCGGTGTATGATAAGTTAGGTGTTGGAGAACTTAAGCCAACTAGAATATCCCTTCAATTGGCAGACCAATCGGTTAAGTTACCTCTAGGAGTGGTAGAGGACTTGCCAATTCAAATTGGAAAGTTCTTTGTACCAATAGATTTTGTTGTGGTTGACATGGATGAGGACATTCATACACCACTCTTGTTAGGTAGACCGTTTCTCAATACAGCAAAAGCTGTAATTTATGTTCATGATGGAATTATAACAATGAATATTGGTGAAGAAAAATTAAAATTCGATATCAAAAGATCTATGAGATATCCATCTAACGATCAAAGTGTTTTTAGTGTTGATATTCTTGATAGGTTGATAGAAGAAGAGCTTATGAACAACTTGAGGAAGGGTTCCTTTGAGTGTTGGATGGATCAGGAGTGCGAAAAACTCAACAAAACGAGCTCTGTTGATGTCTCTGCGGCCCGAAATGAAATCAATTGCGGTCCGCAACATCTTCAGTCAGAGGAGGAAGAAAATCGTAAAATAATTGCGGCCCGCAACGAAACCCATTGCGGCCCGCAACATCCTCAGTCAGAACACCCGAATCCACCAGAACTCATTGCGGCCCGTAATGAATCTGTTGCGGCCCGCAGTAAACCCTTCCAAAATGATAAGAAGCCTATTCTGAGCCCGATTTTTCAAGCTTCAACTGCTGAGATCCTTCCGAATTTTGCCAAAACCTCGGAGGATATAACAAAGGTCGACATCAAGTTTTTGCCACCCAGCCTTCGCTATGAATATTTGGGGGAAGACAAGACACATCCGGTTAACAGAGAATACGTGCGAGAAAAGTCGGTGGCAACATCTGAAACCGACAAACCTCGCGAAAATCAACACAAAATGGGGCAATGGGGAGGCCGCCCTCCCGATCCTCCATCCAAGCATTGAGAAGCACCACCACCACCACCACCTTTCGCCAATAGAGTAGTTCATGTTTCTCCCTATTTACTTTTGTTTATTTTTATGCATTGGGGACAATGCTTAATTTAAGCTTGGGGGATGGAAAGAAATTGTATCTTTACATGCATGTTTAATTATTTTTTAAAATTTTTAAAATTTAGGATTTATAACATTGAATTTTTACTTGACCATGAATAAGATTTGTGATTTTGAACTTAAATGCTTGAAATTGCAAATTTGTCAAGATGTTTTACGAAGTTATAAAAATAGAGTCTTGCATAATTGGACTTAATTGTTTGAAAATGCATAAAGTATAAAATCATGTTTAATTTTTGTGTAAATTTTAACGAGTTTTAGGAATACCCTTGGAATAATTAGAAATAACCCCATAAATTGACGAAAAACTTAGTGGAAATAAAGGTTTACGAAAATGAAAACTTAGAAATTTAAATTTATTTTTTTGAAAATGCAACTTATATGTAGAAAAAGAATTTAGAAAGATCGGGATATTCATGAGTATGATTTAATGCATATTGATGTGTGTATTCATGATATTTTGCAAAAATTGTTCAAAATTGTTCAAAATTAAAAAAATTTAAGGAAATAAGATTCCACTTGCTTAAGTTACGGCAATATGACGTATTTATAGCAATGAATCATTGACACTTTGCTCCGCTAGTTTGTCCGATAAAGTGACCGGGTTAGCACTAAACATGTGAGTTCGTGTCATGGAAGGGTTGAACCATGAGCATGCAAATGCACTTTTGAATTAAAACGGTTGGGTATGGATTAGCTACCCATAACTAACCGGTTTTGTCCTAAGGATAAAGATTTATAGTGTCATCAAATAAAAGCAACAAAAGAAAAATTAAATTTTGTAAATATCAACACACGATGTCCGCGACTTTCTAACCTAAGCTTGATCCAAGCTTGGGGGATTTTGAATTTCCACAAATAAGATTGCATTTTTTGTAACAAATTTAGATAACCGAAGTTTACAAATTCTAAGCCTTTAAGGAAATAAAAAGTTAGAGTAATCGAATTGTGGTGTGAAGTATGATTAACCAAGGGTTGAACTTTAGATTTGTAGAAATTTACATTGAGGTTTCTAAACTTTGGCAAGCTCGTACAAATTTTACAATTTAAAAATGTATATTTGATATAAGATTAAATTAGAGATCGAATTGTATTTCAAGTTTAGATGTTGCTTGGGGACAAGCAATGTTTAAGCTTGGGGGAATTTGATAAGCCAAAATTGTATCTATTGAAACCGAGGGTTAGTTATGTAAATTAAGTCACGTTTTGATTAAATTAGGTTTAATTAGGTAAAAATATCCGAAAGTTCAAGTTACTGCACTAGTTATGTTTATTTTACAGGTAATCAAGTATTTGGAGCTTAACGGAGCAAAACGGGTGATTTGTAGCAAGTCAGCACGAAGATTAGAGCAACTGTCAATGCTATTGCGGCCCGACGTGATTCCCATTGCGGCCCGTAACAAAACAAGTCAGAGCCCTTTTCATTCCTGCACATTCATTGCGGCCCGTAACCATATTCATTGCGGCCCGTAATGACTTCTATAGTTTCTGCGCGACAAAGTGTTAACTGCCTCCATTCATTGCGGCCCGCAATAAGTCGGTTCAGAGCCCGAATTTGTTTTTTTTAGTTATTTATTTAGGATTTGCTGGGGGATTGAGAGGAGAACAGGGAGGGACGAAAATTAGACAGTTTTTAGACAGAAAAGAAGAGAGAAAAGAGAGGAGAAAAAGGAGAGAAAGAAGGGAGAAAAGAACATCATTCATCCACCAGTTTTATTATCTTTCTTACTTTTGGAACTCTTTGAACTCTTTTGATCTCGTTTGTGCCTTAGCCATGATCGGCTAAGGACTTTTCTAGAGTTAATTAGGACTGTAATTGAAACTTTTGTTATGATTTAGTTGGTTTTATTTCATATCTTCTTGTTCTTTATTATGATCTATTCTCTATTTTAATTGATTGTGAAGACTTAATCGAAATCACATGAAATCTTAGGATTTGATATTTGCAATTGAGAAATTGAATATTAAGTCTTGACCATAAAGAACAGGGTATTTGATAGGCTAAGTACCGAGAGGTGACGCGTGTCTTATACGGGCTTCACCCAATAGTTTAGGGAATTGTGCCAAGTACCGAGAGGTGACGAATAGCTTTCTAGATCAATTGGGACAGTAAGAACTTAATGATTTTAGATTAGTGTAGCCAAGTACCGAGAGGTGACGTTTATTCTAATTTGAAGATGGTATTAATATAGAGATATCACTTTGTACCTACAACATCCAACTGTGCCTTCATAAATATAAGATCAAATTTAACAAACCAATTAATCATGACATTAGTGGATAGGAACCCTAAGAAACCCTAATTTCTCTTACTTGTTTAAAACAAAATTTCGCTTTAAGACTTTAGTTTAATTCAGTTCAATCACTACCAAACAAACCTCTTAAACAAACAAAACACTTTTTACTTCGCTTTTACTAAATTAAATCGTTAGGTTAGAATTGATATTTCGACTTGTCCCTGTGGAGACGATCCCTAAGTACTACTTGACTAGGTTGTATACTTGCAACCAAATTGAGTATAAACTAGGATTTATTACTTGCATAAGAGATATAGAAAATATCACATCACTCTAATAGTCCACTTTCTAGCTTTTCCTTTATGAAGAACCTGTCGATCTCCACATGCTTGGTTTTGTCATGCTGCACAGGATTGTTGGCAATGCTGATCGCTGACTTGTTATCGCACCACAATTTCATTTGAGCTCCGTGATTCACCTTGAGTTCTTCCAACAACCTCTTCAACCACAGCATCTCAGCAACTCCCAATGCCATAGCCCTGTACTCAGCTTCTGCTATCGATCTCGTAACAACTGGCTGCTTTTTGTTTTTCCAAGAGACCAAGTTGCCCCCTACGAACATGCAATAGCCAGCTGTGGACCTCCTGTCATCTTGGCAACTGGCTCAATCAGAGTCACAATAGCCCTCAATGTTCATGTGTCAATTCTGTCTAAAAATCAAGCATTTTCCTGGTGCACTCTTCAAATACCTCAGAATGTGATACACTGCGTCCATATGGCCCTTCCTAGGGTCATGCATGTAGCGGCTCACCACGCTTACTGCAAATGAGATATCGAGACGTGTATGTGTCAAATAGATCAATCTACCTAACAATCTCTGGTATCTCTCACGATCAACCTGTTATTCTGCATCTGCACTTATCTTGGCTTTCACATCAATTGGAGAAACTGTAGGCCTGCAGCCCAACATGCCTGTCTCTGTGAGCAAATCTAGGACATACTTCCTTTGGGACAGAACAATCCCCCCTGCTCCGCGAGCCACCTCAATCCCAAGGAAGTATCTAAGCTGTCCCAAATCCTTCACTTCGAATTCCTTTCCCAATTTTGCCTTCAACTTTGCAATCTCCCCCTCATCATCCCCGGTAATGATCATATCATCGACATACACAGCCAGCATTGTAATGTGACCACCATGTTGTCGAGAAAACACCGTGTGATCAGCATTGATCTGCTGATAGCCCATACCCACCATAGCCTTCCTGAACCTATCAAACCAGACCCGGGGAGACTGCTTCAACCCATAAAGCGACTTCTTGAGCCTACACATCTTACCCACTGTCTGGTTCGTGCCAAACCCTGATGGAATCTCCATATACACCTCCTCCAACAAATCACCATGACGAAATGCATTCTTCACGTCGAGTTGGTGTAACTTTCATCCTCCATTCACTTCCATGGAAACCAGTGTCCTCACTGTGCTTATCTTCGCCACGGGTGCAAAGGTCTCATCATAGTCGATGCCATAAGTCTGACTGTACCCACCTCGCCTTGTAGCGTTCAACTAGACCCTCTGGATTATGTTTGACTGTAAAAACCCACTTGCATCCAACAGTCTTCTTGCCTGGTGGTAGTGACACAAGCTCCCAAGTTTTGTTTTTTAAAAGGGTCTCAAGCTCTTCTAGCATGGCTGCTTTCCATTTCGGATTTTCTTTAGCAATCTTCCAACACTTAGGGATAGAGATAGTGTCTAATGCTGCAATGAACGCTCTATGTACCGGTGATATGTGTGAAAACCATATCGGTCAGGAGGAATACCCGCATTCTCGCGAGGAGTTCTCCTTACTGATAGGGGAGTGGGAAGAGTAGAGAGAGGAATCATAGGACCTGTGTATTCTGAGTCTGAGGTGGATGGTGTAAGTATCTCAGGAGTCGGATTAGGCAGGGACAATGGATTTGGCACAGGTGGCACTGTAGGCACGGCTCCCTCACTCTGCTTATTTCTTCTCACATACACCTCACGGTATCTCGACTCCCCCTGAGCATGAGTTCTACCACATTCTGGCTCATTCCTC
Source organism: Carex sylvatica (assembly GCA_964058845.1). NCBI lineage: Eukaryota > Viridiplantae > Streptophyta > Magnoliopsida > Poales > Cyperaceae > Carex > Carex sylvatica. Next base: position 19,013 of record CAXKVR010000476.1, read on the forward strand.
TCAACTTCTGGCTCACCCACAGCCGAATCCTCCCTTTGCGGCTCAACCCTGGCCGAATCCTCCTTTTCCAGCTCAACCCTAGCCGAATCCACCAGTAGGCAAGAAATACCACTCACACTCACCATCCTCCTCTCACAATCACTACTACTCTCTCCCTCTCGCCTCATACCTCCTGTATCGAGCGAGTCTCCAAAGGGTGATGTAGTCTCTGAGGAGTAGAAAGGTTCGAGCTCGCGGAATGTAACATCCACACTCACAAATAATCTCCTCTCTTCCGGACTCCAGCACACATAACCCTTTTGAGTAGCTGAGTACCCCACAAAGATACACCTCACAGCCCTCGGATCCAGCTTTCCAACATTTGGTCTGTTGTCATTCACAACGCACACACAGCCAAATACCTTTGGAGTAAGAATACCCTCATTATCTCCTTTCAACATCACACACGGAGTCTGCCAGTATAATACTCTAGATGACATTCTATTGATCAATTATGCGGCTGTCAGGACTGCTTGTCCTCACTAATATTTCGGAATATTCATCGAAATTATCATACTCCGAGTTACCTCATGGAGATGCCTGTTCTTCCGTTCTGCTACCCCATTCTGCTCCGGTGTGTATGGACACGTGGTTTGATGCTGTATTCCCTGAGATGACAAGTACTCCCCAAACGCCCTGTTGGTGTACTCTGTTCCATTGCCAGACCTCAATACCTTCACAACTGCACCGTATTGAGTCTGAACCCTTTTGTGAAAGTCCTTGAAGCAAGAAAACACATCACTCTTGTTCTTCATCAGATAAATTCAAGTCGCACGAGAAAAACAATCGATGAAAGATACAAAATATCTGAACTCATTCACAGTCGTCGTAGGACAAGGTCCCCATACGTCTGAATGTACCAAATCAAAGGCATGAGAACTCCGACTTCCTGAGCTTACATACAAACTCCTTGTATGCTTCTCAAACTCACATCCATCACACACAAGTTTTTGTTTGTCAGCTTTCTCATACTTTGATGGATACAAATGTTCCAGCAGGCTGAAGGAAGAGTGCCTCATCCGTCGATGAATCAGAAGCAATTCATCCTCCAGACTCACTCCAGATCCTCCTGCCTCCACTCTATCGACCACAGATGTCAGCGCTGTGTCCATCCCTTTTCTATCCACGTACCACAACCCATCACGCCATGTGCTAGTCCCAAGTATCCGACCTGTTCCCTTCTTCTGAAAGACCATCCTCGGAATATCAAATGTCACAATGCATTTCTGCTCATGAATAATAGCACTAATGGACACCAGGTTTACCGGAAAGAAAGGAGCATGCAACACATTGGTCAGAGTCACTGAATCGGTACATCTCACGGTACCCTTACCAACCACTGGCTGGGCCGTACCATCGGCTGTCTGAATGCTATCTGGGACTGCTAGGTGAGTATAGGTGGAAAACTTCCTAGCAGCACCAGTCACATGACGAGTTGCACCAGAGTCGACTATCCAATCTGGTGATCTAGTGGTGGGTATGGAGGCAAGAGCAAGTGTATCACAAACACCTGTGGCTGATTGAGCAAAACACGCAAAGTTACCCCTGGGTGAAGATAAGGTAGATGCGTCATCTGCCACACTCATCCCATTACCTGCTGCTTTCTGTTTCCTCTTCAGTACCTCCTCACTCTCACCCTCTGCTACCATCAGATTTGCCCGGTAGTCTCCTCTTCCACCTCTCCTACCACCCGGCCATAACCACGACCTCCAGACTACCCCGTCTCACCTGCATCTCGCTTCTTAGGTGACTTAAAACAAATATGTTTCAGGTGACCTATCTCACCGCATCTGTAACACCGTCGAGGCTCACCTCTGAATCCTGTGTGACCTGAGTTGGACACCGCTAGTGCTAACTTCACCCCTGGAAGTCCTGCTGCACTAGCCTGTAGCCTATTCCGGCTCTTTTCTGGCCCTTCGAGTCTCATGTCGATAGGTAGCAGCTCAACCTTCTGCACCTTCGGCTTGCTCTCAACAGAAGTTTGGTACACGGCCAACGCTCGTCGCACCATGACAGTCATCTCATCAGAGGTCAGCTTCGCGCAAACCTTCGCAAACACATTCCCAGTCTCCTCCTCTGACATTGATCCGAGCACCAATCTAAGTCCCGATCCTCCTTCTTCCTTTCTTAGACCCGATCTTGCACCCTCAAGATCTAGATCTTACTCATCTCCCCCTCGCTTCCTTTTCTTGACCCGATCTTGATTTATCCACTCATCAAAAATTGAGATCCAAACCCGATCAACCCTCCTGTGAGTATCGTGGGGTATAGGCCCCCACGCCGACCGACCTCAATCAAACAAGCCTAAGTGGTGGTCGGCCTAGAGAATAGAAGGAAGCGGCTAGAGAGAAAAGAAGGCAAACCGATTGGAGAGAGAGAGGCGGGTGCTACAGTAGCGCGGTTGCTACAGTGACAGCTAAGGTTTAGATTCTGATACCATAAAGATTTCAACAAAAAGTTACTTTATTGATTAATAATTTGGGCTTATATAGAGTCTTACAAATAACCCTTACACTATTTCATAATAACCTATTTACCGATAGGTCTCCCAAAACTATTCTAATAAAACAAACAATAAAGATACAAATATCTCAACAGTTTCCAACACTTATTTTACCATTTTAGTCAGAATTAAAATCTTTAGTTGTTCTCAAATGCTCATAATTTGTATCATACCTGAAAGGGAATCTCTGAGAGTTCCATTGCAAATATATTCGTAGACAAGCATTCTCTCTCCCTTCTCAAAGCAAAAACCAACAAGCCCCACTAGGTTTTTGTGGTGAACACGGGAGAGTAGCTCAATTTCAGTTTTAAACTCAAGACCACCTTGCATTGAACCTTCTTTTGACCTCTTTATTGCAACTAGTTGTTTATCCGGAAGCATTCCTCTATACACCTGTTTAGTGTATAAAAAACAGATTTTAGAATAACAGGATTGGAAAAATGGTTTCTTCGTTGTTCATGTATGATATTTTCGGGTATTGCATGGGAAAATGAAAATTATTTGAATAACAGTAAAAAAAAAAGAAGTGAACATATAAAGGCTGTTCAACAAACTACAACCTGCAAATGTTTTCTAAATTACCCACAATATTGGATTTACCTTTCCATACCCCCCAGATCCAATAATATTTATTTCTTTGAAGCTGTTGGTATACATCTTTAGTTCATCATAGGCGAAGGCTTTTGCTCCACTTAATTTTGGTGCTTCCCCACTTTCTTCCCCTGAGTTCCATGAGGCTGAAATGTCCAAAATAGAGATAAACAAATTAGTTCCTTGTCTTTCAACTAGAGTAAATTTTCTGGAATTAGAAAATATAGGTGGGGAATGAAAATCCAAATTTGAATAAGCCATTACCAAATGGGTCATTCCTGAGTTTTTCTCTTTGTGCTTGTTTCATTTGCTGAACCGCATAAAAACCCAATAAAACTAGCAGAACCGCAAGGAGAGCACAACCAATGGCTATACCAATTATGTACCACCTTTCTGTTAACACACAGTTAGTTAAAATTGTATATAGTATATTACACAAATAAAACCATAGACAATTATTCTAGCCAGTTTGAACATAATTGTTCTAAGATGTATAAAATTTGGATACCTCTTGAAGAAATATGGTATGGAGAGGCAGTGGAATAATATGGTCCATATTGCCCTGGAGGTGAATAATCCTGAGTATTCAAGTCAAAGCAATTTATTACCACACTTTGGTTGAAGTAACTCTGGCCAACAGGACAGATATTGATTTGGACCCAGAAGTAAGTGTTGTCATCAAAAAAAAAATTTTGGATGTACAAATTGTTGGGTGTACAGGTCTTGAGTTTGCTGGTGAGGCTATCTTTAAGTTCTGTGATGTGATCAGATGCGTCACTGAAAAAGGGCGCCCTAAAAACTAAAAACTCTTTAAATGGATTTGAACAATTGCTCAGAATGAGAGATTTTATGGCTGTGTTTTGAAGCACGTCTAGGCAGTAGACTGTATTTGAGAGATGTGGGTTGCTACACACTGGATTTCCCATAAGCCTGAAAGTTACAAAACCTCATTAATTGAGAAAATAAAGTATATTAGATTGGTTCTTAGCCAGTTCCATTTTTTAATGGAAACAAATTTCGAGGTTACGATTCATAATCTTTTCAATTTTTCCAATTTTTATTCCAGCAACATTTTTAAGTTAAAAAATCAAATTGTGGATTAATAGGGAAATACTTATATTTCAGTGAACTACATCCTCACCAATAATTCAATTCCACACTGTGTTGACTACGAATTTATACATTTTTAATGAAAAATGATGGTGTTGACCAAAATGATACAAATCAGAATGCTGAAGGCCCATAGTGTGAATGTGAACTGGGGAGATTATGACTAAAACAAGAGAAAAATACAATCAGAGAACTTGTACAATTTACTCATAAGCACATCATAAAATAGAGATATGAGGCTGGTTAAAAACAGGATTTATGAAAAAGTACTACTGCTTATCAATATTTATTATCCTCCAATTCTTAGATTCTCTCTTATTGTATGACTCCTGGTTTCTCTAAAACTTTAACCCTACCAACATATTTTACAAGAAGGGAATTTGAAGTAATTCATAATTTTGTACCAAAAATAACAGAAGTCTTAAATTTTCCTTGGGAAATAAACACAATATGAAAAAAAATAATGTGGCAAATGCAGATTTCTCACATTAAAATAAGTTATCTTCAAGTATAAATAATCAATGCTTTCTGTAAAATAGAGAGAGATTTTTACTTTAGAGTGTTGTTGTAGCTGGTAGAAAGTGTTACTGAGGTTATATAATTGCGTTCTAGGTTCACCATATTGAGTGAATTGGTCACATTATTCCCCATATCCATTGTACCATTTAACGAATTATTCCTTAATTTCCTGAAAAAAAGAAATAAACAGTCATTTTGCCAGACGAATGTCCAGGTGTCTTTAATTGAGAGTGAAAGTTTGGAAGAAACTTACAATTCTTGTAGATGTGTAAAGCTAAATAGCTCTTGAGGGATTTGACCATAAAGTTGTCCAGACTCTATCGCCCTGTATATTATTTATTGAAATATGCATCTCAGCTCAGCCAATCTCTAGTTTGCACGCAAACACAGGGAGGTGAAGGGGGAGGGTGGAGGAGAGAGTGGAGAAGAAAGGAATAAGAGATAGAGATAGAGAGATAGAGGTTTTGATTGGCTTACAGAGTTCGTAAATTTTGCAAATTAGAAAGCCATGCAGGAGCTTCAGAACGTTCAAATTGGTTGTTACTCAGATCACTATAGGAATGATAAAATATAACAAGTTTTTTTTTAAGGTTGATAAAATATAACAAGTTACTCCGTAGGTATTAAGTAAAGCAAGTGTATTTGAATAACACTGTTGGTACGTAGAATTCTATTGTCCTTACAGGAATTGGAGGGCAGTCAGCGTAGTCAGATTTGGAAGTGGTCCTGTTAGACTGTTGTTTGCCAGATTTCTGAAAGCCATTCAAACAAGGAGAATTATTATATACTGTGTATTAAAAAATTACATGCAAAGAGGGGTTATCACTCAGGTTCTTGTGATTAATTAAGAAATTACCTAATTTAATTTACGATGCTTTTATTTTAAATTTGACTTTTCCTCACTTGAGGTTTGATGGACTAACAACAACTATATATATGAGGAGGGTTCAAATGCCCCATTGTTTTATGCTCCAATCGTACCTAACATCTTATCTTCGATTTCAAAATCCAAACAAAAGATCCAAACCGCTCAACATGATATCCACATTAAAATGTGCTTAGAGATCAAATGCTACATTTTATGGAATTTTTTTACTATTTCTTAAGATAGGTACAAAATCAATATTTTTCACAAAAATTGTGGACCATCCAAAAAGAGTGATTTTGTACCTATCTTAAAAAATAGTAAAATAATTCCAAAAAATGTAAAATATGACATAAAACAATATCACTGTTTTCAAAATATTTTAAACCATCCAAAACAATAATTTTGTACCTATCTAAAAAAAGACACAAGTAGAAATCAACATAATTAGATATATTCATGATTTTTCTAACTGGTAGAAGCAGTCCTGTTTTCACTATATAGTTATTGAATTTTACTTACAGAAAGTCAAGCTTTGTAAGGTTGCTGATGGAAGGAACTGGTCCTGTGAGATGGTTGTTATCAAGGCGACTGCAATAGATGAGAAATGATAAATTAAAATTTTAAAAAAGATTCTAAAAAATAAATTACAAAGTAGAGTACTTACATAACCTCAAGAGCTCGAACAAGTCCAATAGAATTCGGGATTGGCCCCACTAATTGGTTTCTGTCAACAAGTCTATACATAAGACAGAAGGAAAGAAGATCAGTAATGCACTAAAAAGTACTAGAAAAATATCATTCTTCTTTATTTTTTATTTTTCCTTTTGGCAAACATTCGAAACAGACAGCAAGGTTAATACAGTAAACTGCAAATCAAATAAAAGATAACTTGATTCAAAGTACCAACTTGATTCAAAGTACCAACATCCTAACTTCCATGAGTTCACATTTTGTATGTTTGTTTTATTATATACAATTTTAAGGAATCCTCCAGGACACTTTATTTAGGTATGCATGCTACTTAAAATAATTCACTTACAAGGAAAGAAAATACTGAAAAGAATGATTTATCATCTTACAAGTGTCTTAGACTCATATTAGCACTGAAAATATCTGGAATTTCACCCGTGAAGTTATTCTGGTTGAGATGGCTAAAATCACACAAAAAGAGAGATTATAAATGTAAAAGAAAAGAAAAGAAGAAACATGGGACCCATTTCATGATAACATAATGAATATTCAAACAAAGGAGACTAACAAGTGTTCTGCTTTGAGAAGCTGATCCAAGCCCGAGCCATGTTTTGTTGAGATAGGGAGCGGCCCACTTAGTTGATTGTCAGCCAGGTCTAACCATGTCAATTCAGAAAGTTTACCCAATGAAGGGGGAAATCTTCCAGTAAATTTGTTCACATTCAAAGCCCTTGAGTAATATGAGAAGGAAATACACTGTTAAAACAATTGTTCACAGGTAATAGAAAGAAAAGTTAAATCCGTAATTTCTCCTCCTTACAATCTCTTCAAGAAACCCAAATTGAACTGCAAAGGGTGCTAGTCTTGAAAAGAATCCCAAAATTACCCCTCGTCTTGGTTCTATTTGTAATTTTTATTTCTTTGCATTGAGAAAATAGATAGTTCAGGTACTTCTCAAAAGGTCTTTATTTTTGTAGGATTATAAAGGCCTTCTCAGTGGAGTATAACCTAGAATATCCCAAATACAAAATGATAGATTAACTGTGAAAATTGAAGAAAGAAATATAATCCATACAGGTAGGTGAGATTTGTCAGATTTCCTATTACATCTGGGATTGCGCCAGAGAAACTGCAATTGACTAATCTCCTACAAAATAGTTAAATGGAAAAATCAGCTGATAAAATTCAAACCTGTGGTGAATAAACTAGTTAACAAATATTTCAGACAAAAGTTGGATTATTAAAACTTACAGACTAGTTAAGTGAATCAAATTACCGAGAGTCGCAGGAAGTGTACCCCCAAGTTTCACGTTTGATGAAAGGTCCCTGCATTTCAATACATCTATTAGCTCCAAATCCATTTTTACATTCCTTTTACTTTTTGCATATATGAACAGTTAGTGATAGTTTAAGCCATTCCTCAAAATGTCTAGCCAATATTTGCTTGCAATTGCATATTAAAGATGAATACAAATATGCACGTATTTTAGTAGACGTGTGATAAATAAATAAGAATACTTACAGTCGCCGAAGTTGTGTCAGATTGCTAATTTTCTTGCTTAGGGTTCCTTCAATATTCATATTAAACAGAACTCTGGATCATTATAAATAGACAACAAGTTGATTATTAAAGTGATAAACGTGAGAATTTTCTTTAATTAAACAAAATAAATAATCTAGTTACACGTACAAATCAGTAACTCTGTTATTATAGCAAACTATTCCTACCCAGGCATCTCCACATGGATCAGAGTTCTTCCAGTTAATCGGTACATTCTTCCATTGCTTCTTCAAAGAATTTAGTGTGGCAACTGACATAAAAATTGAAAAGCATATAATAACACAGAAGACAATTACAAATATTAAGTTATATTAACATGAAATTTCAAATTTAATAGCTCACACCAAGCATTGGATCATATTCAGGTTAGGAATCCTCATAATCCCAGTACACATATATCGGTTCAATATATGTGTTTTTTTTTATGGCCTTTTCTTTTCTAATTTTATTTGGTTTCTTTTCCTGGTATATATGGTACCGATCAGGTTTAGTACCAACATGGATACACAGTAGACTTTGAATCAATCCACCCCATAATGGGTGAAAGGGAATCTCAGTAAAAAAAAAAAAATGTTAAAGTCAGCTCATTTGGACAACTCAACAAACATGTGGCGTGCCTGTGCTGTGTCTAACAAAACACAACAAACACCCAGTAAAAATTATCTAACAAAGGCAAAATGAAAAAAAAAAAAAAAGGGTAAAGAAAATAGAAGGATGATTATGTACCATCTGCTGGATCTGTATAGGAATAACCAGGAGGAACAACAGCTATGCATAAAAGCAAGAAGAGAAGCAACTCTCTTCGTGGCATAACTTTTATCTTGAAATAAAGAGAAAAGCTGTGTCTTTTCAGTTTAATTTTAGCACAAACAGAGAAGGTGAACTGCTCTTGCTAGGACCTAATCATGAGTTCCCATTTATTTAATTTTTCCCACAAGACGATATGAAGATTTTAGTCTTTGTTATCACTTCGGAGTAGGTCCGATGTCCATTGGACCTACTTTGGTTCATGGATCTATTTTGGCTCGATGGGTGAAATGGCCATCCAATTGCATCAATAATCGTGCGCTCCGTATTAAAATCCGTATGAGTTTTATCAATTTCCGTGCACACAGATCTTAATGCTAATTGTACGGTGATAGAACTAATTGAACCTAAAAGTACTAATGCCCATCGGACCTACTCCTCTCTCGTGAACAAAACTGAAAACAGCGCCATCTACAAGTATTGCAAGTTAGCAACAGGTCCCATCAAGTTGGTCTTAATTGGAAAAGTTTTTTTTTTTTTTTATTAACAAAAAGATGGAAAAGTCTGAGAAGTTCAGGAGGCTGCTCGGTTTTCATGTTTGTTTGTTTTTTGTTTTTTTCTTGTGGCAGACTTCTCTATGGTTAATCATGTACCAAGTTCTTCGTTGCGGCTCCTCTAGGTAAGTGCTAGGTAGTATGGAACTTATTAAGGGAAAATGTACAATTTGTACATTTCCCCACTTATTAAACGGTCCAAGTAGATCTGGATTGCTTTAGACTTTAGTTTGAAGATTATCATAGAACGTCTGATTTGAAATAAACAGTTCATTTTCGATTAAAAAAACCTATACAATAAAACGTTCTCAATCCAGTTTAAAAAACATTATTTAAGATTCTAAAATATAAGTTGCTTTAAAAGAACTCAAAATGAGAAGGGATTTAGGAGTTAAAATATAGGTTAATTTAAATTAATCATGCGAAAATAAAAATAAAAAACTGAAAGGCCTGTAATTTGTTTTCAATAAAAAGTTTAAAAATAGATATTTTAACAGTTAAAAATATTATAAGATTTGGTTTGAACTTTTTTTTATAATAAAATAATATAAGATTAAAAGATCACACTTTTAAATATAGTCTAGTGGATAGATTTTAAGAAGCTTAAAAAGTATGAAATCTGCAGCATCCATTCAATTTCAAAGAGTTAAGTAGCCACATAAGCCGCTGTACCTGGAAGTGCCACATAGTCCGATAATATTGTAACTTCGTCGAGGGTGCAGATCACATTGATTACAATCAGAAAGTTTTTTTTTTTTTTTTTTTGATAAGCTGACAGAAACTGTCAGGGATGTATTAAATAAAAGTTCAGATTACATCCATCGGAAAAACAAAAAAAAAACAGGAAAATAAAAGTATGCAACTACTGTGATTACATCTATCTAAACTTAGCAAAAATTCAACCACAGGTTCATCTTATTTTTATTTTATGTTTTTTCGATAGGAAGCTGATAATTGTTTCTCAAATAAAGTATTTCTCCGTGTCCTTCAACTTTCTAGAATGTCGGTGACAAATAGAGCAGGTTTTGCTTCATACAGCATAATAACAGTACGAATCTTTCTTTATTGTATAGAATTTCGCTGCATAAAGCGAAAAATACTCCGTTCAAAAAGTTAATAAAAGCAACGTCAAATGCAGCGAAACAATCGTATAATTTAAACATATAAATGAAAGCATTTAATCAACTATGTTCCAGTATTTAACTTTCACTGTAAATGAGTTAAATTTTAATTTTTTAAAACAAAAATGAATCTCCAAATTTGTCCCCGAGCGCAAAATCTTGACAGCTCTAAATTTTAACAAATTCTCGAACCCGTCCCCGAGCACATATTAACAGCTCTTAATTTAAACCAATCCCTAAGCTCGTCCCCGAGCATGAAATTTACAGCTCTAAATTTCTACCAATCCCTGAGGGCGTTCCCCAGCACAAATTTTTTCCGTACATTCTAGAATGATTACAGCTCTTAATTTTTACCAATCCCCGAGCGCGTCCCCCATTGCCAGAGAGATCTCGACATATTTATAACCAATTAAACCTCAATTTTAAACAATAGAAACTTGTAAGTTTAAGATTAAAAAATAGGAACATGAATTTTTAAAAAAAAAATTAAAGTATTACAGTTGCAAGAGTAGTACCAATGAAACACTAATATTGAAGCAATCAAACCTCAGTTTTATACCCTACAAAATAGTACTTATAAGCACATTTATTTTGATAAAATTTCAAGTATTGATGTTGTAAAACCAGTACAATTGAAACCAAAATATAATGAACAATTTAGAGCACAATTATTTACAATTAAAAATAGTGTGTTAAAAATTTCAACGGCAGAATCCTAAATTTTATATTTAAAAGTATTCTGCTTCGAAGAGTTACAATTATTTTATGATGTCAAAATTAGAACTTCGAAACAATGCCAATTTATAAACATGTAAACTTATATTAAAAAGCAATGAAACTATTAATTCGAAATAATTATTGTTAGCAGACTCATCAATTATTTAAAATATCAATTATAAAATATTTAATTCTCAAAAAATACTAATTAATACTACCAAAAAATAATGAATATATCTCTAAATTAAAAATCTACTTAATTTAAAACTGTCAAGCATTTGAATTTCAGAATACCAATTCTTAGTACTACCAAACTAAAATAAAATATAGGTTAATATCAAGATCAAAATATTACAAAAAAAGTTTAATATAGATAAATAACAAGTATCAAACCCACAAACATAATAATACATAAAAACCATTAAAACTGAATGAGCAGTCCCACATAAAAATGAAATCTAACGTTCTTTCGTTGTCTCCTTGCCTCTAGGAGATACTTTTTTTCTCATGTTCATTAGATTTTCTCTTCTTTGATTCTGTAGAGAAATCAGCACTCTTTGCTTCAGAATGTTCACTACCTTTTACTGAAAAATAAAAATAAATAAAATAGTTTATAAAATATTCTTACACCATTTATAATTATAAATGAAAGTATTCAAAACTAATATACACACCATGTAAACCTCTGCTTAAGTTAATGACTCTAAGAAAGTTCAATACACCATTTATAATTGTAAATGAAAGCATTCAAAACTAATATACCAAACATGCAAACATTTGCTAAAGTTAAACACTTATCAGAATTTGAGAACTGTTTAATTCTTGGCAGAAAACTTCCTCTCAATTTGTTCAGCAAAATCTTCCAGAGAATTTGGTGAAATATCATCAATTGTCTTCGGCTTCTTGTGTGTTCCCAGATAATCCAATTCAACCAATCTCATCAACTGATCCTTTCCGATTAGCTTCTCATTTGGCTTTATTCCAAACTTGAGATATACATGAGCCATGTCAAACATAATCTTCATGATTCTACTATCACAACCAGTTAGATTTCTCAAATCATCTAAAAATTTGTCTGCAACAAAATCCGTCTCATTGAGGTAATGCTCTGCTTGTATCAACTTCAATGGTCCATCAAGTACATCAACATTATGCACACGAGAAATGTAACATTTGAAAATCTCTTTTCTCCAAGTTTTAGAAATATCCCAATTCAAATATCTTGGAATTCGTCCAAAATATTTATGGAGTTTTGAATCAGAAGCCAAATAGTGTTAAAAAAATTATACCTGAATTGTATAAATAAAAAATAGTCAACTATTCATGCTTTATAAGTAGGATATAATAAAAAAACTATTAATCATTTAAAATAACATTATTAAGTGATTACAACTGACTTATGAGGCGTTCAAAATGCATTCGATACTTTACTTTAATTTTTTAACAAGTGCAGTAGTGCAAGTTATTGAAAGTAAGTATCAAAAAAAAATACTCATCTAGTAACTAACAACAAAGTGCAATAGAACATCCTGAAAAATAGTAAAAAAATATTCTTATATCATTTATAATTATAAAAGAAAGCATTCAAAACTAATATACAAACCATGCATTCGATATTAATAAATAAAAAAATGGTCAATTAACCATTTAAAACAACACTATTAAGCAGTTATAACTGACTTATGAGGTGTTTAAAATACATTCGATACTTGCATTATTTAACAAATGGAGTAGTGCAATGCATTCGATACTTGCATTATTTAAAAAAAAATACTCATCAAGTAACTTACAATAAGTGCAATGGAACATCCTGAAAAGTAGTATGATGGATGTTGGTCATCAATCTCCTTCTCCACTTTAATTTTGTTGCCCTTGTTATTATCCAGCTCATCTTTCATCTTCTTCTTTTCCTTGTTTGTTATTGTCCATATGAAATAGTTACTGAAAAAATAATACAATATCAGTGTAATATATATATATATATATAATTAAGTTTATAAATTCCAATTATTAAGCATATAAATCTCAATTATTAAGCATATAATTATCACTTCATATAATTCAATTGAAACATACAAATATCAATTAATAAGCATGTAAATCTAAACAACAAAATATAAAAAAAATAATAAACTACAAGCAAATAATAATGCTCATTCAATTTAATACATACAATTCTCAATTGTTAAGCATGGACACCTGACATATTGAGCACCTAATTCGAAATAACTAAACAAAAAATATGTCAAGTACAAAACAATTCATGATGCACAGATCAATAAAATTATAAATAATATTTTTAAGCATGTTAACCTTACATACTACACATGAAAACGTCCAACATAAAAGTTGATTTATATTAAGCATTTGCATATAATCAATCAACTAGAAGAACTTCAAATCTCGAACAAATCATCATTAAAATTGAACCTGCACATATTAAGCATCAAGATAATCTACACTAAACCACTATCAAAATAATAACATAATCAGATCAAATAAGACAAAATTTTAAAAAATACATACTTACAATACGAAGATATATTGCACCATTGAATAGATCTGGACAAATTCAAGGATATTGCAGCACAAACAGATCATCGAAGCATAATAGATCGCTTTCAAATTATCACAGTACATCGCTTTCAAATTATAATACGACCACAGTGACTCCAGATCTGAGAAAAATACACCTATCAAACAACAAATCGGAAAAAGTAGAGACACCACCATCCGTAGATCGGAGAAACAAGATCAATGAACATTTCATTTGAAAAAGACAAGCTCATCGCAAAGCTCAGCTCGAATAAAAACATCAATCTATGATGGAAAGCACAAAGAGGAAGAAAATAGAGAGAGAAGAAACAAAACAAAACATAAACAAAATGGAGCTTCATAATGGAGACTCTTTTTTTAGTTATTAAATATCAAAAGCTGTTAATTACTGGAACGTTAAAATTTGCACTTATCATTAAAATTATAACAAATCCCCGAGCTAGTCCCGAGCTAATCATTATAACTTGTACTTTAAAGTACACTAAAGTACTTTAAAGTACTTATAACTAGTTTAACTAGTTAAAGTGCTTAAGTAGTTAGCAAATTATTAGAGAACCGTTAACAAGCTGGAAGACTAGCTCGGAGATTGGTGATTACAACTGTTCCTAACAAACTATCCACGAAATTAAAACACAGTACAAAAGCATGCAAAGCTAACGTTTAAAACAATCAAATTAAAACTGCGATGCGTTAATTAATGACAAATTAATAAATTACCGTTATTATCAGACGGTTAAACCTAGTTAAACCAATTTGGGAACGGACTCAGGTACAGTGGCTTGAGGTACTATAACATTTCTCTTTTTGATATTCAAAAGCCCGTAGGCAACTTACAACTCAATCTCCCCATAAAACATAATTCCCTATCTGAAATTATAAATTCTATTACAAGGAATATACTTACCAAAACAGGGGAAGGAATACCCCGTGCAATTCCAACCATTTTCCTTCCCTTTCTTTGTCAAATAATCCGCCAAATTATTTTGGTTTCTTTGCACATGAAAACAAACAAAAATTTTATTCTCTTGCAAACTTCTCCAAACATACAAAATTTCGTCAAAGGCCGTCCAGTCGGCATTTCGTGGTGGTAGCGGATTTGAACAGATGCTAACCAACTCGAGACAATCTGTAAAGAAGGAGCATGCTACTATTCCTAGTCCGATCACTGCAGAAATAGACTCTTTTAAAGATAATGCGAGTAAAATCGACTGCGAGTAAAATTTAAATTTGTTAAATGCTTTTTATATGAGGATGGTGCTATCAAGTTTATAGAGAATATGCAAAATAAAAAGGTTTTAAAAAATATTCAGTATATACTTGAGAATTATTTTAATTACCAATTTCTACATAAATTATCAAAATATGTTTAAAATGACGAGATTTTGTAGTGACTTGATAGAAAACCAATACACTGATAAGAAATACAATATTTCATTTATTGGTTCAAAATCTCAATCCTTTCCTTCAATTTTTTCGTTCAAATAAAATTTTATTTACCAGAATTTGCAGATACGGATGTACGTACCTCATTGCAAATTTACCTTGGCTCTTCCAGAAATGATTTGAATTCTAATTTGAAAAAAAAGTATCTAATTTAAAAATAATTATTTCTGTTTTCCTTTACTTTATACCAACTTAAGACTTGTTTACATAAAAATAAAAATGAACAAGATAAATAATAGCGGCCAGGAAAAAAAAATTTGGAACAGATGAATCAACGCAGTCAACGTTGACCGCAATGATTCATTTCAGCCGTGCAATTTTTCAACATCATTTTTAAAAATGATACAACCAATTTAATTTACAACTTTTTAAAGCTATGAATAAAATAATATTTGAGCTTCCCTTTTCTTAAGAAAAGGAACACCCTCCTATTTTTTTATTTAAGCTGTTCAAAATCAATTATACGGTTTTAATTACTTTTGAATGGCTCCGATGACCCAGCCAAATTACATAAAATATTACGAGTAAAACTAGGGTGTTCTTAAGCTCACCAATGTGTTTGGTAAGCTTAATTCTAAAACCTATTATATCGGTTTTAAACAACAAATCTAAACCGTTGAAATCCATCTACTACACAAATAATGAATTTGCATGCAAAAATTTTAAGTTTCCGAATTATTTTAGTAGAAATTAAAGTGATCAAAATTAGAAGCTTCATAAATTAATTTTAGTGCATTCATTTTTTTAACACTTTTTGACCACTTGAATTTATTCAAAATTAATTCGAAATTCTAAAAACTTTACATGTAAATTCATCACTCGTGAAGTAAATCGGATTCAACAGTTTGAATTTATTGTCTAAAGCTAATTTAATAGATTTTATTGTTAAGCTCACCAAACACCTTTTTTTTTTTTTTTTTTTGAAAGTGGGTATAATCCCACTGATTTCATTAGAAATCAAGCATGTTGCTCCCAACTTCAAATAATTGGAGGAATGAACTTTTACAAAGTTACTGGCCTAATCCAGAAGTACAAAAATTGGACCACGCCAATATGGGAAGTTAATTAAAATAACAAAGCCACACAGGCTAAACCAACTAAAACTAAACAAACACATACACACATAGCACATAGCACATAGTGTTAGTCTTAAAGGCATCTAGAGGGAATGAATAGGTCCTTATTAAAATTTAATCTAAGTTATAAAGTTTATGTATGTCCAAAAATTATTCTTGGCGAAAACTTAGAATAACTTTGTCCTAAACTAAAAGTATAAAATAAGTAAAGTAAAGAGTAGAGTTTAGAGACACTTGACACGAGAGTTGTTTACGGAGTTCGACACTAACGCCTACGTCTCTGGAGCCCACGATCTTCGAGATGGCACGCCTTTCTTTACCCAATGAGAAAGGATTACAAAGTGGAACCGGTGAGCCCTTACAATTTTCTGGAAAGTCACACGGCCCGAACAAGGAGCACTAAAGGCTCAGGTTGGTCAATCCGATTCGCGGGGACTCAAGGATTACTGGGATGAGCACTACAGCTCAAAGTAGTAAATGGGTTGGTCACGCAGGATCACTCTAGGAGTTGTGTAATTTATTGAATAAGCTTGAGATTGATTGTGAGTATTGAAGTTTAAGCACACAAGCAACAATGGCTTTCTCTAGATCTGTAAATACGAAATGTTGAAGTTAGGGGCGGCTAGAGTGTCAATCCAAACCTTGGTATAGCTTCTATTATAAAGAGCTGTCCAAAAGGAAGTAAATGATCCCGACCGTTGCAATGGTTCATGGACCGTTACAAAGGTATGGTAGTTCGATCAGGTTTGGCTATGCAACGGTAAAGGACCGTTGTAACGGTTCCCACAACGAAAACTCTCTGACTTATTTTTCGGTTGGGACCGCGTGAATTGATTTAATGCGGTGCAGTTATTTCTGTGGCTTTATTTATTCTGTTGCAACGGTTCATGGACCATTGCAACGGTAGGCCTCACTTTGTTCAGTCTCAAGCTTATTTTACCAATTTTACAGATTAATTATCCTTAATCTTGAGTTATGCTTTTGCCATCCATACTCTTGTGCTTTATGACCACATTCTTGATGTTATATTGCATTTCATCAATTCATCATTGATGTGTATTTATTGTATCTTCAGTTGTCATAAACTTGCACATGTCTCAAGAAGAAAAACTATAAAATGCAATTATGTATGTTTTGTAAATTCAGTCAAACGAGTAAGTCGAGGACTCCAAAAGCCAACACATAGCACATCAAACATAACAAGAACCATAAAAAAAGCAAGGTAAGTAACTCAAGCCAGTAAATCATCCAGGAATTATGTCCCATGCATAGGAATTGAATCGCCTTGATCCAGCAAAGCTGGGATGGCCCCATCTTCTTCCTCTGATCCACCTGCCATATTGACCCTTTGGGATCCTATTACAATCAAGTCCTGACAAGGCAAATCATTAGTGTCCAATGACAAATTTTGGCTAATGAAATAATTATAGTACCCACAGCCTTCAAAGTAGGCATATGAGATTACTGAAAGCACAATTTATTTCGTTCAAGCCAAATACACCACAATAACAATACAGCTCCTCGAACAAGTTCAACCAATGGCTTATTTTTAAGAGGTATAGGGGCATTTAGAAATCATACATCCTCCATGGTAGAACCATCAAAAATAAAATTATTATGGTTAGCAATCCAAAGCCATAATCGGTAAGTAAATGGACAAGACACGAATAAATGATCAGTTGATTCAAAAGCACCACAAAAAGGATATGATGTGCCATCCTTTATTAACAAGATTTTATTTTGTTAGGATCTTATTTCTCTTAAGGAATTTTTTTTTTTTTTTTTACTTTCAAAGAAATTTTTGAAGACCAAATAGATATAAACTCATTATTTGGTATGCCACCATATTCAAACCAAACATAGTATGAATGAAAAGAAAATTTACCAACTGTAGACCATCTCCACAATAATGTATCAGTCAAACATGGATTTGAGTGACAATCAATGAGCTGAGTGTGTAGGTTATGCCACTCAACCAGTAGCATACCAGTTAATTGTCATGTAAAGAAAATATGTAAACAATCATCTCTAAAAGCCTCGATAACCAATAAATGAGGATATGAAGTAATACTAAAAAGAAGTGGATATAGAGATGCCAGAGTAAAATCAGAACGCCATCTATCTGTCCAAAAATGGATAGTAAAATCATTACCAAGTTGCTTTGTGAAACCAACATCTACCACTTGTGCCCCCTTGAATTCTTTTCCAGAAATGTGAACATGTGAAAGAATAACCCGATGGACTATATTTAGATAGCACTATAGTCTTCCATATACTAGAAACAAGTGGATCATTAAACCTGATCCACTATTTTGCCAATATTGATTGATTAAGCATTTTAAAATCAATTAAACTCAAACCACCTTGTGATTTACTTGGGCCAGAAAACCAAATAATATTTTTTCCTTACTGTGTTTCTCCCAAACTTAAGGAACCTTCTTCTCAGTTGGTCTATTTTCATTCTTACCTTCGCAGGCATGGCAAAGTAAAGACTAATAACCAGTAAATATGAACAACAGACAAAACATAATTCAAAAGAGTAATTCTACCCCATAAGATAGTAATTTACCGTTCCACACCTGAATTATAGAGTCAATTTTCTCAAATATTATTTCCTTCCTTCACTATCACAATTGTCTTTTGCGCCACTTCTCTTCAGATCTTTTGTGGCTCAGGTTAACAAAACCCTTCATAATTTCTGGCGGCAACCTCATGAAGTATAAGTCGCATTGCAACATGCTCTACATGCTTTTAATTATTAAATTAGCAATGATCCGATGATTATAAGTGTCTGTTTACAAAATGGGATAAACTCCTTAAGTATTTTTGTTTCTACTTCATTATTATTATACTAATTAGTAATTACTGTTAGTATACTTACTTTTTTATGAGAATCCCTTGCATTAATTCCATTTTGTAGCCATGTAACATTTTCAAACAAGCGTATTTGGTCTAGTAGTAAAGGCCATGCTTTACGTGTGAGAAGTTGTAGATTTAAAATCTGAATGAAATTTTTTTTGATAGATATTAAATAGTTAAGTAGCTTAATCTTTATCATTTACTAAAAAAAATATTTTCAAGCAATCACAACAAAAAATTTAAGCTTGCAAATAATTAAAAAAGAAAATCAAATTGATAAGAGACTAGTGTGATTCATTTCTCTTTACTTTTATGCAGTAAAATTTGGGTTTACTAATAGTAAAATAAATATATAGAAGCTAAGAAAAGAAAGATTAATAAAAGTTGTGAAAATCAGTCTTTAGTCTAGTGTGACAAAGATAATGTTATATGTATAGCAGGTTATAGGTTTGAAATCCGAATGAAAAAGTTTCTTATAGATATTAAATAATTGAGTGACTTGACCTCCAACCTTTACTATAAGAAAACATAAAAGTCCTATATTTAAATTTGAATTTGAATTTTTTTCAATGAAATAAATTAATAGATGTATTAACAGTTAAAAATTCTTAAATTGTTTTTGCTGACATTTAAGAAACAGGGTGCAGATCGTCCGAAGTAGGGGTGCAAACGGATCGGATATTATTCGTCCGGATTTGGATCCATATCTAAAATTTTACGGATTTAGATATTCAGATACGAATAAATTACGGATACGGATGCGGATACGGATATAAATTATGCGGATGCGGATACGGATATAGTTTTAATTTTGGAAGCAGATACGGATACGGATAATTATCTGTATCCGTAAATTTTTAATTTTCGGACATCCGTTAAGTCATCTGCTCCGCAAAACTCACTATCTATGTGTTTATTTTATTCCTTTTGTTACCTTCTTTCACCACGGTCATTAAATGCAAACAACTGTCAACTTGTATTCTTCCAAGTACATTGAAATTTCAAATATATCAAAAAGCTGACAGTTGCACCTATAATTTCAAAAGATAATTATAAAATACTTCTGGTGCTTTAAGCCAAGAGATTTTAGCAAATTTTGTTTCTTACGATTGATTATTATAATAATATAAATGAATTAATATAAACATGATTCTAATAAATAAAAATTAAACAATAACATAAGAAGATTATAAATGATAGTGTGATTATTATTTGAGAGACTGACAATAATTATGTTTATTAAATAATTTTTATTTGAAAAAAATAATTTGTTGAATAATAAGTTAATTTTAGTACAACATCCACATTATGTATCCGAATGATATTCGTATTCGTATTCGTATCCGTTTAATATCCGATCTGTATCTGTATCCATTTATTATCTGATTCGTATCTGTATCCAAAAAATAAAAACGAATACCGATATAATTTTACCACTATCCAATCCGTATCCGATCCATTTGCACCCCTAGTCCGAAGCCCTTTGGACCGTCTTTGTCCAAAGAGTGATAAGCGCACAGTGTGATACTAATCGATTCATACTATAAATTAATTGCTCTATAATGAAAGAGTAAAGTCTTTCTTTCCATTGTAATTTTTTTTTCCATTTTTAATAATGGAAGCCTCCATTATCATCTTAAATGTTATATTCCATACCAGTACGATAAAATTAATCAATTGGTTTGTTTAAAAATATAAAATTGAAAATAACATAGTTTAATATAAATAATAACCTGCTTCATAAAAATGTAAGTAAATAATAATTTTAGTTTCATGAGTTAATGAATTTTTTATGCAATATTACAATTTTTTTTTCTATTATAAATAAATTAATCTCTGTAATTAATAATTACAAGTATTAATAATTAAATTTGTCTATAATAGAAGAAATATTTATAATCATACAACCAATGTTATTAATAACAAAATTAAATTGTTATATAGTGCATATTAAAGAAAGAACAATAAATGCCTTCATTTGTAAGAAAAATTGAGATTCAAATAACATGTTGTAGGCTGAATTTAGATTTCAGAAAAACAATTGAATTTCTTATTTGTGTAACAACGTTCTGTAAAAATGGAAATACTTATTATTATATATATTAACCTCTTTGAACAAAGATAATTCAAAGGACTTTGGATAAGTTCCACACCCTAAGAAACATGTGTTTTAAAGGATTTGGAATTTTGAAATTTGAATGCAACTTGCATAGCATGCATTTGACGAGACGTACTGGTAGCAAAACAATAGTCACCACATATACCTTGAAAGTCCTTATAAGAAAACTGAACATGTGTTTATAATTACAAGCGATATTTTGAATTTTAAATATATGTAATTTGACTGGGTCATCGGAGCACAAGGTAGTTCAATTGTACAATTTATATAATGTACGTAATTTGTTTATGTGCACGTGTTTAAGATTATTATTTTTCTTTTTTCTTTTAAAAAGTGACAAATCCACCGATTTTCATTACAATAAAAATTAAACAAACAAAACGTATATATATACGAGATCCATTGGTACCACCTCTCTGGACCAGTTGCACAAGTATATATCAAACAAAACAGGTACCTAGCAAAAGTACCACCAACGTGTTTAAGATTATTATTTTGGTCCATTTTTGTTATTTAAACTTCTATACGCGCGTTGACCGAAATTCTAGCTACGTCTCTAACGAAATGTCCCTACATATACATTTTTATAATTTTACCTTCTTCCTTTCTTTCCTTGAGCCATAAATTCTGACACGAATTTAAAATCACAATGTTAATTGATGCTCACACTGTCAGCGTCCGCTTTAATTACAGCTTTACAAATTAAAATGCAATGTTGGAAGTGCCGGTGTCCATTGAACTGAACATTGCGACGCTGAGATCCCAACGGCTCAAGTCTCGATATTGTTATTGTCAACTACCATTCGATGTTTGCAATCTGAGATTTATGGGTGTTCTTTGGGGTATTTGGAAGCAACGAAACGAATTCATTTTCAGGAATAAAAGATTACCCCCGAGGCAATTAGCATTGATGATTAGGGAGGAAATTAAATGACCTTTGGTTGAGATGTGCTATGAGGAAAATGGCAACACATAATTGATGTATACTTGTAAAGGGTAGCTGTTTAGGCTCTTGTTGTACTAATTACATCTATATATTTCAAATTGAGGAGGGTTCAAATGCACTCAAATTTTTGTGCATCTAAATGCACCCTATCTTTTATCTCCGTTTTCAAAATCAAAACAATTAATCCGAACTGTTAGATGCAATCTATATATTAAGATGTGCTTGGAGACCAAATTTTACATTTTTTAGAATTTTTTTACTATTTTTTTAGATTTATTAAAAATTGCTGTTTTTTTATGGTCCAGATTTGCTAAGAACAGCGATTTTCAATAAATCTAAAAAAATAGTAAACAAATTTCAAAAAATGTAAAATTTGGTCTCCAAGCACATCTTAATATATAGATCACATCTAACGGTTCGGATTTACTATTCAGACTTTGAAAATAGAGAAAAATGATTTGAAAGATAAAGTGCATTTGGGTGCACAAAAATTTGGATGTATTTGAACCCTCCTCTTTCAAATTTGGTAGCTTCTATCAAGAATTTCAAAAAAAAAATAATAATAATAATTGAGGATACTAATTAGTCACTGCTATAATTTTAGTGAGAAGGGTTCAAATACCTTCATTTTTTGTACCTCCATCATGTTTTTATTTTTTAAAACTTTAACAATTCAAAATTTAAAACTTGAAAATCAAAATATAATTGTTAGATGTTATCTATGTTATTGTCTCTATGTGCTAATAAAAAATTATCACATTTCGATTTTGTTTAAATGTGAATAAATACGTTGAAAAATCAATGTTTAGAAATTATCTACATTAGTGTGTTTTTTTATAAACTCTTGATGATAACCAAAACAAAATTGACATGTTATAATTTTTTACACATGCATAAATAAAATGATATAGATCATATCCAACGATTTTATTTTGACTTATAAGTATTAAATTTTTGAGTTATTAATGTTTTTATAAATGGAGGCATAGTGGAGGCATGAAAATTGGAGGCATTTGAACCATCAATTTTAATTATATATATTAAAACTTAATTAAATTTATCTTTGTAAGTATTTACATACTTAAGTATTTTTGTAAAATATTATATGTATATCTATAGCTTAGTGGTTAGAATTTCACGTTGTAGCTGTGAAGACTTAAATTTAAATTTCAGCTATCACACATTAATATTAATGTGTATTTTAAGATTCAGCTTTCCAATTTTAATTTTATGGTTCCGCACCAGTATACAAATTCGGATTGTATGATGTCACTCATCTAATTTATTTTTAAAGTGCCATAGATAAAAAAAAATCGGTCCCAAGTTCTATCTTTCCACATAGTCCTTTTTTTATTTGACTTGTCAACTTTTATGTACATCAGAAAGGTTGTTGAAAGAGCTCAAATGAAATTGTGGTATAATATCAAGTCAGTGATCAGTATTGTCAACAATCTTGTGCAATATGACAGAACTAAGCATGTAGAGATCAATAGATTCTTCATAAATGAAAAACTAGAAAGTGAACTATTGGAGCTGAGTCATGTAGCTACTGGAGATCAAGTAGCTGACTGCCTCACCAAAGGACTTAGCTCAATAGATCTAGATAGGTTTTGTGACAAGATGAGCTTGATGGATATCTTTTGCCCATCTTGAGGGGGAGTGTTGAGATATTTGTATATTTATCATTTGTTTTATTAGAATAGTTTTGGGTTGCCTATCGGTAAATAGGCTATTATAAAATAGTCTAGAGGTTATTTGTAAGAGTGCTTTATAAGGCTCTATATAAGCCCAAATCATTAATCAATAAAGTAACTTTTAGCTGAAATCTTTAGAAATGAATCATTGTCCTCGAAATTAAACCATCCAATTATAAGATTGAAATTTCTTAAACATACTACATATATATATATATATATTTTATGAAGGATAAAATGGATACTTCTTAAATTAAAATGAGTTTTAGTAGAAAAGATAATAAAATGGGTATATTTGTGAGTGTTTGACATTTAGAAGGGTAAATACGATATTAAGAATTTTGTAGAAGGAAATATGTAATTTCAAAGATTTTGAGGAGTATACATGAAATTTCCCCTAAATATTTATCTTAAAAGATACTGATAACAAACTAACCCGCAAACTTTCGCAAGGTTAAATGATAAAGTCAAGCTAATAGAGGGATGATGATTTATTATTTTGCACGTTTTGCGGGTTTGCAAAAAAATTGTAAGAAATTATACATTGAGAATACACCATTATTCATCTCCCATATGAAATAACGTTCTTCAACACTATTTTCACCTGATCGCTGTACAGATATTACTAAATTATGACATAATAGGCCAAACTTTATACATATGATGATAATGAAAAAGCTGTGACCATGTTCTTTTCTTTCCTGTATTCTTTTAAAAACTATGGTAGCTCATGAACTGTTTAAGTTCACTTGCGAAGGGAAACCACCGCTATATTTAAAATCACTGCTACTGATGTTTACACGGCTCGAAGAAGAAGAAGAAACATCCATCGAGTACCGCTGAGCCTGATTATATTTTTCCCGGAAACCCAAATTTGAATTGATTTTGAACCCTCCGATTTGCATAATATCCTCAATTTCCTTGGCAATTTCACTCATTGTGGGGCGATTACAAGCCTCTTCTTTTACACACTGCAATGCTAGATCCAAGAAACGGTTTAACCCAACTAAGTTTTCATTCTTATTTACCAGAATAGGATCAATTAAGTCTCTTAGGCCCAGGTAACGCTTCTCTTCTTCGTCTAAGGCTGTTCTTACTTCTTTTACAATGTACTTCTGCTCACTAATCGGAGGTTGTGCGGTAATTAATTCTAGCATGACCACTCCAAAGCTGTATACGTCACTTTTACCAGTGAGTTGCTGTGTCATGTAGTATTCTGGATCGAGATAACCCTGCATGAAATAATAGTTTAGAGTTGGTACTGCCGATTTTTGAATTTGTAAATGACAGTTTGTTTGCATCCTTTATATAACTTGGAAAATTTAAATGTAAGATGCACCAAATATCTAAAATATTCTCCAAAATAGGAAGAGTACACCCTACAAAATTGTAATAAACATGATGAAGTTCTCTTAAAGACTCCTCAATCTCTGTTGTGAATAAGCAAAGGACATTTTCGGTAGTTTCATAAACATTATTAAAACAAAGTGTATGGTGATACTGATAAGGGCCAGTTAATTAGGGATGTATGAGATATTCTGAGGCTCTCTGAGTGGCAGAGTTCGCTACTGTTATGTACATTCGTTATGGATAAATATATAGAACAGAAAGATTTACCAGAGTTCCTTTGACATGGGTGGTGACATGGCCTATTTCACTGTCTGAAACAAACAAAGAGAGGCCAAAATCTGCAACTTTAGCAGTTAAAGTCTCGTCTAATAATATGTTTGTCGACTTCACATCTCTATGTATAATTGGGGGATTTGCATGGTCGTGGAGATACGCCAAGCCTATTGCCGAATCAAGTGCTATTTTAAGTCTCTTACTCCAATCTAATTGTATACTGCTTGCTCCTAAAAAGAAGGACAAAAGAAAACAGAAATTACAGTTTCTTCCCTTCTGCTTGTACCATCAAAAGTGTGGATGCAGAAATTAATTATTGCAACATAACTTGTCTATCACTAATTATCAGAAGCAACCAACATGATATAGTACCTTAAAACTTGGTCTAGAATTGGCATATATATGTACCAGTACATTTCCCGGCAACTGATACAGTGCTGGTTGATATTAACAAGCAAAAGCAGCTATTGGAGATTTTACTCTTTCCTTTGGCAAGTATGTAATGATACAACTCTCATTTACTTCAGTTGCCAACAATTAGTAATCTTGCAATTTCAGTCAGCACTGAAAACTTTTGTCTTTCTTAAAGTCACTGGTAAAGTACAGTAAAATTGTTCCTTAGTGTTAATCAAATGTATCAGTACCTGAAAGGCAATCTCTGAGAGTTCCATTGCCAATATATTCATAGACAAGAATTTTCTCTCCCTTCTCAAAGCAAAAACCAACAAGCCCGACAAGGTTTTTGTGATGTACCCTGGAAAGCAGCTCAATTTCAGTTTTAAATTCAAGACCGCCTTGCATTGAACCTTCTTTTGACCTCTTTATAGCAACTAGTTGTTTATCTGGAAGCATTCCTCTATACACCTGGTTGGTGTATAACCAAAGAGATATTAGGACATAGTATGTTCAATAATGACTTGATGTTTGATATTGTAAAAAATTGAAATTAGGTACAACCTGATACCAGTATTAATTCTGTATTTTTGTTTTACCTAGTGTTCTGCTATACTGTATGGTCAAATTCTTTTTCATTTACTTTTTGTCTCATTGAATATTAATGGCTAAATGGGATTAGTTGCAAATGGGGCAATGCAAAAATATCAGGAATAAAATAATTATATGGTGTATGCATTGCAAAGTAACAAAATGACATGAATTCCTTTAGGAACAATAAACATCAAATACCCCCATATAAATTGTCAGTAATTACTTGTGTCCTTTCTTTACACATTTTCTACCCAAAACTCCCCAAATACCTTCCATTTGTGTAAAATTAAACAGGGAAGAATAAATGGCAGTCTGGCCTTCTTTTGATGTAAATGGTGAAAGATGAGGTGCCCAGGATATTGCTTATTTTCTGTAAAGGAGTTCATTTTTGTGTTGTGGTGCAGTGTACATAACGTTAATGCTTATTTGGAAGGTTATGTACGATTCTGGGCTTTTTCAAGGCCACACACGAGAATTTTCTAACATTAAATAAATATGAACTAAACTAATACTAAATTAGGCTATATTGGATGTACCTCTCCATAACCCCCTACTCCAATAACATTTGTTTCTTTGAAATTGTTGGTGTACATCTTGATTTCATCATATGTAAAGGCTTTTGCTGAGCTTAGTTTTGGCGCTTCCCCATTTTCTTCCCCCATAGATTCCCAGGAGGCTGAAACATAAAAAAAAAAAAAAACACGAACAAAATTTAAGATACTTACCTTTTAAGCTAGTGTTAATATTTCTAGCATGATGGTGAAAAGGATATTTGAAGAGCATTCAAATTTGAATAAGCCATTACCAAATGGGTCGTTCCTAAGTTTTTCTCTCTTGATTCGTTTCTTTTGCCGAACTGCAAAAATACCCAAACCAACTAGCAGAACCGCAAGGATAGCACAACCAATGGATATACCAATTTTGTATGACCTTCCTGTCAACAAATAATTTGTCAGATTTGTATATTACACAAATTAAAGAACAGAGAACTATACTAGATTACTAGCCACTTGTCCATACTGATACTATACTTGACCACTATAAATGTGTAAAATATAAATACCTGAGGAAGAGAGATGGTATGTAGAGGCTGTGAAATAATATGGTCCATAGATATCTGGCAGTGGATAGTCTTCACTATTCAAATCAAAGCATTTTATTATCTCGGTCCTGTTGAAGTAACTCTGGCCAATGGGACAGATCTTGATTTGGACCCAGAAGTAAGTGTTGGTGTCGAAATAGTAATTTTGGATGGACAAATTATTTGGTATACAGGTCTTCAGTTTGTCTGTGAGATTTTGTACCAGTATTGGGATGTGATCAGATGCATCGCTGAAAAAGGGTGCCCTAAAAACTAAAAACCCGCTGAATGGATGCTGACAAGGATTGAGAGATTCGACGGGTGGGGTTTTTTCAAGCACATCTTTGCAGTAGGCAGTTCTTGAGAGATGTGAGATGTTGCACACTGGATTTCCCTCAAGCCTGAAAAGTTTTCAAAATTTCCAAAAATGACCTCACTTATTGAAAGAATAGTAACAACTTCAGATTTAATTGGACATTTGTTAGAAGTTCGAAATATTAACCTTAGAGTTACTACAAAATTAATTATTTTTCATTAAAATACATCCCCTCAAAATAACTCTTATTTTCTTTTGAGGAAAAAATAAGGGTCAAGCCCTTATTTGCTTATCCCGCAAAATAACGCAATTATACAGAAGTCTCAATCAGGATTTGCAGACATACTAGTGTAAACTGAAATTATAAAAACCAGAATGTTAAGGACCACAATGTGGACTCAGCAATTAAACCAAAACAAAAGATGGATGATATTGTAAGATAATTTGTAAAGTTTATTTGGTAGTACATTATAAGAAAATAAAAGAAAAGGAGACCATTTAAAAAGTTTATTGCAAAAAACCTATATTTATCAGCATTTTACCAAAAAGCGCATGTTTGTGCTTTTTGGCTTTTTGCAAAGAACACTACATCTTGGAAGTATTTGCTGGTGCTAAATATTACCACTGAGTACCCTTACTTTAATAAAATCTGAACATATTACCCTCCTAGTTCTTTAGGTTTTCTTATTGTCTGTCTCCTGATTCCCCTAAAGCCTTAACCCTAATAACTAACTCACAAGGAAACTTGATAATCCATATTATTGTTCCAGGACAGAGGAATTGTTGAACTTTTCCAAAAAAAAGATTGAAACCAGAATAATTTGGTAATTTGGTAATGTGGTAGAGAGAGTTTTAGTACATTAGATTGTCGTCGTAGCTTGAAGAAAGTAAAACTGAGGTAATATTATTCAGTTCTAAGTTCACCATATGAAGTTTATTAGAGACATCATTTCCCATGTCAAACGTCCCGTTTATTGAATTATTGTTTAATCTCCTGAAACAAGAAAGAGCAGACATTTATCTCAAAAAGAAAAAAGAAAAAGAAAAAGAAAGAACAGTCCTTGTGTAAGAGCACCTCCAATTGTTTGTGTTTCTGTGTGATAATCTCAAAGAAAACTTACACTTCTTGTAGTTCCGGTGCGCTAAATAGCTTCTGAGGTATCTGACCATAAAGCCGTCCAGACTCTATTGCACTGTATATAATGCATTATAAAAATATACATCTTAGTTCAGCAGTTAAAGTTCTTTAATTGCACTGGTGTTCATGCACAGAGAGAGAGAGAGAGAGAGGGGAGGGCTTCTGTTCGCTTACAGAGTTCGTAAGTTCCGCAAATCGGAAAACCATGCTGGAGCTTCCGACCGGTCAAATTGATTGTTGCTCATATCTCTGAACGAATAACAAAACAACTCATTTTTCTAGAATTTAATTGAACCAGAGTTCAAATGGAATTATAATGTTGGTGAAACAAGTAGTTCTTACATGAAATTAAGTCTAGTCAGTGTAGTCAGATTTGGGATGGGTCCCGTAAGACTGTTGCTTGCCAGATTTCTAAAGGTCATTCAAACAAAAAATTATTGTTAATAGGCTGTGGAGATGACATGTGATAGATAGTTGGTGATAATTCAGGACCTTGTAGTAATTATGCAGTTGTCTTTTTAGTTTAGTTTTTATATATTGAGCTTGATTTTTTGCTTACTGGTGAGCCGAGGTCCAATGGATCTACTGTGACTTAATTATGCTTACAGTGTATGGTTGTACTGTTGTAGTACAAAAAACATAAGTAGAAATTAACATATTAGGATACGTTCTTGGTTACTTAATCTGGTAGAGCAATCCTCTTTTCACTATATAGTTATTGAATTTAACTTACAGAAAGTCGAGCTTTGTAAGGTTGCTGATGGAAGGAACTGGGCCTGTGAGGCGGTTGTTATCAAGGCGACTACAACAAGTGAAAAATGATCAATTTAAATTTCAAATCATTTTTTTTTAAATAGAAGGGCACAAATAAGGTACTTACATAACCTCTAGAGCTTGTACAAGTCCGATGGATTTCGGGATTGGCCCCTTTAACTGGTTTCTGTCCAGAAGTCTATACATAAAAAAGGGAGAAACTGCATTAATAATGCATAAGGAGATCGTAATTCTTGTGAAATTTTACTTACGAACTGACATGAACATTATAACTGTTGAGATTTATGTATGTTTATTGCATTATTAGAAGTTATAGGGTTATATTGGTAAGAAAGGAATTATAGAGAACCGTAGGGTTACGAATGAAAATGTAACGCCTATATAGGTCCAAACGAACAAATGAATCAATACAATTCATTTTGAACTATTTTTCTATTTAGTATCAGAGCCTAACAAAATCCTAGAAATTTTTTCCTTTTTTCTCGTTTACTGTAGCTGCGCAGCTACAGTAAAACCCGATCCGTTCTATCCAGACCCGATCCACAGGTGAGAAAGGGGAAGCTGACCTCGCCTGAGCTCCGCCTGAGCTCCGCCTGTGCTCCGCTCAGGTCGCCTGAGCCCTGCCTGAGCGCCGCCGCTCTGCTCCGCCCGCTTCAGTGGAGGTCCGCCGCTTCAGTTGGGTCTGAGCTGACTAGCTCCGCTCCAGCTCGGCTTTGACCTCCGCCTCTGGTCTGAGCCACTCCGCCTCTGGTCTGAGCTCCGCCCTAGTGGTATGAGCTCCGCCCTAGATCTGGCTCAGCCCTAGCTCCGCCATTGACCACCAGCCACCTTTCTCTCTCCGTTTTTTGCTGTTTTTTTTCTTTTCTTGACCGATCAGTGGTTCTTATGCAGTGGATGGCCGGCGTGGGAGGCCTAAATCCCACGATCGGGTTTGATCGGGTTTGAGCTCGAATCTTGATGTGCTAAATCAAGATCGGGTCAAAGAGAAGAGAAAGAAAGGGGGAGATGGTTTAGATCTGTCTTGAAGGTACAAGAGATCGGGTCCTGCGAAAAGAGATACGAGTGATTCAGACTTGGATTGATACGTGAGGCGTAGGTCTTAGTTGAATCAATGTCAGGAGAAGGTACGGGATTGGAGTGTCTGGGGAAGATCGATCCTGAGGTTCTGAAAGTTTTGGTCGGGCTCATACAGGGAGCTAGTGCCTCGACCAAGACTGCGATCCCAGCACCTACTCAGGTGCAAGTCAAGCTAGATCTTCAGAATGTGGAGCTGAAACTTGATGGATCAGCCACGTATTTGAGCTGGTCGCGTCGGGTTAAGAGGGCTCTATCAGGAAGGAACCTAGAGGGGTATCTGACAGGTGAGAAGGGAGAACCAGCGAAGGATTCGATTGAGCACAATGAGTGGAAGACTACTCATAGCCTGCTGCATACCTGGCTTTTGAACTCGATGGTCGCGTCTATCGCTGTCACGGTGGATGGCATAGAGGCCGTGAGTGATGTCTGGGGGAAACTGCAGAGGATCTATGCAGGAGTCGGGAACAACTTGAGAGTGTTCCAGATCGAGCGAGAGATAGAGACAGTGGCACAGAGAGAGAGATCGATCCAGGAGTATGCCGTAGATCTGGAGCGACTGTGGGCAGACTATGATCACTTCTCGCCACCCGCGTGCTGCAAGGACCCCGAGTGCAAGAAAGGAGATGATAGAGTCCAGAGGAGGACTATGCACTTTATGAGGGGGTTGAACCCGACATTTGAGCCAAGGTGTGCAGTGCTGCTAGCTCAGCCGAAGATTCCCTCACTGGATGAGACGATCTCGGCTATGATACAGGAGGAGAGTCGGAGTGGACTGCAGGCTGGGGCAGGAGGACTTCCACAGGGGAAGTCAGCTCTAGCAGTCTCCAACTCAGGTAACACAGGGTACAGAGGCGAGACTCGACAGTGCTACAACTGTGGTGAGGTAGGTCACCTGAAGCAGGCTTGCCCTAAGCCACCCAAGGAGAGAGACACAGGTGGGAGGGGACAGTTTGGGAGTCGTGGTCGCGGCCGTGGAGGTCGGAGAGGTGGAAGAGGAGGCAACCGGGCACATCTGATGGTTGCAGAGGAGGAAGAAGAAACTGGTGGGGATCTCACTGAGGAGGACCAGGCACTCTTGGATGGGTTCTCTCAGATGCTGAGGAAGCAGAAGACAGTAAGTGTGGGAGATAGTGCATCCATCTCATCTTCATCCAAGGGTAACTTTGCTCTGTTAGCTCAGTCAGCCACAGGTACTTATGATTCACTCGCTCTTGCCTCTATTCCTAGATCAGCCGAGTGGATAGTTGATTCTGGTGCGTCTAGGCATGTGACGGGTGCTGCTGGGGAGTTTTCTTCCTATACTCGCCTAGCAGCTCCAGAAAGCATCCAGACAGCCGATGGTACAGCCCAGCCTGTGGTTGGTAAGGGTACAGTAAAATGTACCAGCTCTCTGACTTTGTCCAATGTTTTGCATGCTCCTTCTTTTCCTGTAATTCTCTTATCTATAGGTGCAATTATCCTCCAACTAAATTGTGTTGTCACTTTTGATATTCCTAAGGTGATCTTCCAGGAGAAGAGGACAGGCAGGAGGCTCGGGACTGGTACATGGCATAGTGGACTGTGGTACATGGATCGAGATGGGATGGACTCAGCCCTTTCATCCATTGTAGAGAGCTCTGGAGGAGTTGGGAGTAGTGTGGAAGACTTGTTGCTACTCCACCACAGGCGTTTGGGCCACCCTTCGTTTGGTCTTTTGAGTCGTTTGTATCCCACTTTATTTGAAAAAGCTAATAAAGATAAACTTGTTTGTGATGCTTGTGAGTTGGGCAAGCACACTAGGAGTTCTTATGTTAGTTCTGGGTCTAGGAGTTCTAGTACTTTTGATTTGATACATTCTGATGTATGGGGACCTTGTCCTACACATACTGTTAGTGGTTTTCAATATTTTGTGACTTTCATTGATTGTTGTTCTCGTGTGACTTGGCTTTATTTGATGAAACACAAGAGTGAGGTTCTTTCGTGCTTTAGGGATTTTCACAAAGGGGTTCAGACTCAATATGGGGCAGTTGTGAAGGTATTGAGGTCTGATAATGGAACGGAGTACACCAACAGGGCCTTTGTGGAGTATCTGCCATCCAATGGAATAAAGCATCAGACCACTTGTCCATACACACCTGAGCAGAATGGAGTAGCAGAACGAAAGAATAGGCATCTCCTGGAAGTAGCTAGGAGTATGATGTTTGCCATGAATGTACCGAAGTACTTGTGGGGGCAAGCAGTCAAGACCGCTGTCCAACTGATCAATAGGATGCCCTCACGAGTATTGGAGTGGAAGTCTCCATTTGAGGTGTTGCAAGGTAAGAATGGGGATATCATTCCTTTGAGAACCTTTGGGTGTATCTGTTTTGTGCAGGA
This sequence comes from Carex sylvatica, assembly GCA_964058845.1. Taxonomy (NCBI): domain Eukaryota; kingdom Viridiplantae; phylum Streptophyta; class Magnoliopsida; order Poales; family Cyperaceae; genus Carex; species Carex sylvatica. The sequence goes on from CAXKVR010000476.1 coordinate 52,077, forward strand.
CAGAAGACTCAATGTGGGAAAACTGGACCCAAGGGCGGTCAAATGTGTGTTTGTGGGATACTCGGTCACCCAAAAGGGTTATATGTGTTGGAGCCCCATTGAGAAGAGGTTGTTTGTGAGTTTAGATGTCACGTTTCGAGAGTTTGAGCCATACTACACTTCCGATGTTACCTCACCCTTTGGGGACTCGCTCGATACAGGAGGTACGAGGCGAGAGGGGGAAAGTAGTAGTAGTGGTGAGATGCAGCAGATGGTGGGTGTAGGGGCTATCCCTGGTTCAGTTGTGGTGGAGTCGGCTATTGCGCCGGTTATAGAGCCGACCGTTGTGCCGAATTAGGGGGAGGCTGATCCCGATGGTGGTGGACCTCAGGCTCAGGGGGAGCTGAGAGTGTACACGAGGAGGCGAAAGGAGAATGAGGAAACAGTACCTACAGTGCCGCTTGTGCCAAGTCCCTTGTTCCTGCCTACCTCGACTCCTGAGATACCTTCCCCATCCACCGCAGACTCAGAATACACAGGTGATATGATTCATCTCTCTACTCCTCCCACTCCCCTATCGGTAAGGAGGACTTCTCGTGAGAATGCAGGCATTCCTCCTGACCGATATGGTTTTCCACATGACATTGCCAAATTTGTCTCTTACTCACACATATCACCTGTACATGGAGCATTCATTGCATCTTTGGACATTGTCTCTATTCCTAAGTGTTGGCAGGATGCTAAGGAGGATCCAAAATGGGAAGCAGCCATGCTGGAGGAACTTGAGGCCCTCGCCAAGAACAAAACCTGGGAGCTCGTGTCACTACCACCTAACAAGAAGGCCGTTGGATGCAAATGGGTCTTCACAGTGAAGCAAAACCCAGAAGGGAAGGTCGAGCGGTACAAGGCCCGATTGGTGGCAAAGGGGTACAGTCAGACCTATGGTATAGACTATGATGAGACCTTTGCACCCGTGGCGAAGATGAGCACAGTACGAACACTGGTTTCCTTAGCCGCGAATGGAGGGTGGAAGTTACACCAACTCGACGTGAAGAATGCTTTTCTTCATGGTGACTTGTTGGAGGAGGTGTACATGGAGATACCACCAGGTTTTGGCACGAAAAGGACAGTGGGTAAGGTGTGCAGACTCAAGAAGTCTCTTTATGGACTGAAGCAATCCCATCGAGCTTGGTTTGACAGGTTCAGGAAGGCTATGGTTGGCATGGGGTATCGGCAGACCAATGCAGACCATACAGTGTTCTTTAGGCAGCGAGGAGCACATATCACTGTGCTTGCCGTATATGTGGATGACATGATTATCACTGGGGATGATGAGAGTGAGATCGCTCAGCTGAAGGTACGATTGGGCAAGGAGTTTGAGGTGAAGGACTTGGGCCGACTTAGATACTTTCTCGGCATTGAGGTGGCCCGTGCCCCCCGAAGGGATTGTTCTGTCCCAGAGGAAGTATGTGCTAGACCTGCTCACTGAGACAGGCATGTTGGGGTGCAGGCCTACAGTTTCTCCAATTGATGTGAAGGCCAAGATGAATGCAGAGGCAGGAGAACAGGTTGATCGTGAGAGGTACCAAAGACTAGTGGGCAGATTGATCTATTTGACACATACTCGTCCCGATATATCATTTGCAGTGAGCGTGGTGAGCCGCTACATGCATGATCCTAGGAAGGACCATATGGACACAGTGTATCACATTCTGAGGTACCTGAAGAGTGCACCGGGAAAGGGCTTGGTTTTCAGGCAGAATGAACACATGAACATTGAGGGCTATTGTGACTCTGACTGGGCCAGTTGCCAAGATGACAGGAGGTCCACATCTGGCTACTGCATGTCCGTAGGGGGCAACTTGGTCTCCTGGAAGAGTAAGAAGCAGCCAGTTGTTTCGAGATCAACAGCAGAAGCCGAGTACAGGGCTATGGCATTGGGAGTTGCTGAGATGGTATGGCTGAAGAGGTTGTTGGAGGAGCTCAAGGTGAATCATGGAGCTCAAATGAAATTGTGGTGCGATAGCAAGTCAGCGATCAGCATTGCCAACAATCCAGTACAGCATGACAGAACCAAGCATGTGGAGATCGATAGGTTCTTCATAAAGGAAAAACTGGAAAGTGGACTATTGGAGCTGAGTCATGTAGCTACTGGAGATCAAGTAGCTGATTGCCTTACCAAAGGACTTAGCTCAATAGATCTAGATAGGTTTTGTGATAAGATGGGCTTGATGGATATCTTTTGCCCATCTTGAGGAGGAGTGTTGAGATTTATGTATGTTTATTGCATTATTAGAAGTTATAGGGTTATATTGGTAAGAAAGGAATTATAGAGAACCGTAGGTTACGAATGAAAATGTAACGCCTATATAGGCCCAAACGAACAAAGGAATCAATACAATTCATTTTGAACTATTTTTCTATTATAACTTTGTGGGTAATATTAAAATCGAAAGAAACTGGACTGAAAAGATTTTCAGTCATGACCCTTAGTTCCTTCAATCCTATTTTAAGCATCCTCTGTGGGTCTTCAATGTGGTATGTTACATTGAAATAACTAACATGCAAGAAAAGAGTCAAGTTAAAAGAAACATTTAGCATCTTACAGGTGTTTTAGAGCCATATCAGCACTGAAAAGACTTTCTGAAATTTCACCCGTGAAAGAATTCTGGTTGAGATGACTAATATCACAAAAACAAATAAATTATTAGTAGAAAAAAAAAAACCTGAGTCATTAGATATTAAGAATAAAGGAAGAAATCGAACAACTGCCTACACTGACATCTTAAGTTTTTAGGCCAACTTGTTGGTAACATTACTTAAATTAATAAAAGACGGGAACAAAAGAGACTGACAAGTGTTTTGCTTTACGGAGCTGATCCAAGCCCCAGCCATCTTTTGCCGAGATAGGGAGTGGCCCATCTAGTTGATTGTCAGCCAGATCTAACCACGTCAAATTAACAAGTTTACCCAATGAAGGGGGGATTTTTCCAGTAAAATTGTTCGCATTCAAAGCCCTTGGTAGATAACGGAAAGAAATATATAATGTAACTGTTAAAATATTGTTCATAGATTATAGGAAGAAAAGTTAAACTGGCAATGTCTCCTATATACCCTTACCAGCTCTGGAAAAAAGCCAGATTGAACTGCAAACAGTAATAAGGTTACCCCAAAACAACCCTTGAAAAGAATCCCAAAATAACCCTTCTTCCTAGTATTATTTTGTTCCATAACTCCACATATGCATTGAGGTATGCAGGAGTATGTAATTTGCATAGTTTTTGAAGTTCTACTTTGTAGGGTTATACTCAATGGACAATATTCAACAAATAAAATGACAAATTTGATATGAAAATTAATGAATTATAATTCATACAGGTATGTGAGATTTACTAGATTTCCTAGTGCTTCTGGAATCTCACCGGAGAAACTGCAATTAACTAGTTTCCTGTAATAACAATTAAATGGAAAATTATTTGACAAAATATCTCATGAAGTACATTGATTAGCAATTATTTCAGAAAAAATTGATCAATACTTACAGACTATTTAGGTTAACCAAGTCAATGAGAGTACCCGGAAGTTTGCCCTTAAGTTTCTTGTTCGACGAAAGGTCCCTACATTTCAAATTATCTATAAGCTTTCACTCCAAAAATAACAGTACATTTAACATTCATTGCATATATACATTTATGTTTTTAAGGTAAAGTAGGCAATTGCCTACTTTAGAATTGCCTCCTTTAGAATTTATTTTTATTCTTCATATGAAAAATCTCTTATAATTTAAGCCTTTTCTCAAAATGCCTTCCATTGTTTGCTTCCAACTGAACAACGGAAAAGATGAAAATAAAATTTGCATGTATGTCATTTAGACACGTGCAAAGTAAATAAACTTACAGTGTCCGGAGTTGTTTCAGGTTGCCAATTTCCTCACTCAGAGTTCCTTGTATGTCCATGCTAAACAGAACCCTGGAGTTTTAAAAATGGAAAATAAATCTATTGTTAATCAGGTAGGATGAAAAATAATGAATTAATTTAATTTAAAAGAACATGAAATGATTAAGCAGCACGTACAATTTAGTAACTCTGGAATTTTCACAAGTGATCCCTTCCCAGTGGTCTCCACACGGATCTTGGTTCTTCCAGCTCGGCGGTACATTCTTCCATTGCTTCATTAATTTCTTTAGTATAGCAACTGGAATAAAATTTGCAAATAATTGTAATACAGAAGAAGATAATTACATTGGAAAGATTATTCAAATTTTAAAAGGTTTTAATTTGCACTTGATCATACTCAGCCCTCAGGGTTGGTACCATAATTTTACCAGTACATGGTAGTCAGGTTTATTTTAGGTTTATTTTTTTCCAGACTTCCTGATAATACTTGGGTTTGGTGCTTTGTATCACTAAAAACAATAAGTTCTTTTTCTGGTTTCTTTGACTGTTCGAGATGCATTATGATACTTCCAATTAATCTATAAAAATGTGGTTAACAAAGAGGACCTGAAGAGGGGAAAAAAATAATAGAAGGCTAAAATTTATCTGATTTGAACAATTGCGCAAACATGTAGAGCACTCAGGTTTCAAATACAACAAGACCCAACAAAAAGTTAACATAAGCGTGCCAAGTTAATTAGGGAAAAAAGAGAGTAGAAGGTAAAATAAAAATATATATGATCAAGTACCATCATCTTGATCATTATCGGAAAAGCCAGGAGGAACAATTACAATGCATAATAGCAAAAACAGAAGCAACTTTCTTCGTAGCATGACTTCTATTTTGAATTGAGAAATTATTATTGGTATACTTAATGTTTGGTAAAGAGGCATACTTATACGCTACCAAAAGTCAAAACAACGCGCCGTTGACTTCTTCTGGCTGCACCTTACTTGTTATTAGGAACCATAGGTCGTTTTGCATCACGCACCATCTATTTGCTCTTAATTTGAATTGAGAACGATCGGATAATTACGAGCGTGTCCTTTTGCATTTTGGTTTCCGTGCAAGTTTGTGCATGTCAGTATGTAACACAAACCGTACGCCTAACCATGTAGCAAAAATTCACAAGTATTTTTGGTTCTACTTTTATTTCAATATTATTATACTAATTAGTAATTTCTGTTAGTATACTTACTTTCGCAAAAGAATCCTTTGCATTAATGACATTTGTGGTTATGTAACATTTTCAAACATGTACAAAATAATTATTTAACTTTCAAAAAATTTAGAAAAAAAATAAATTACATCGATAAAGACTGTAGTACTGTAATTCATTTCTCTTTACTGGCAGTAAAGTTTGGGTTTAGTGATAAGACTGGTAAAAATTTCACATCTCTTGGATCGTTCAAGATCAGCTCGTAAACAGCTTGCTCAATTCAGGCTCAAGCTGAAAACGAACTGGCTCATTCTGACAAGTTCGAGCTTAGCTCAGCTCCGCTTGATCCATTAACGAGTTGATCTTGATATCAATTATTATTTGATTTAATCTGGACTGTTGATATGTTAAGAGTTCGATACTATCCCGACTTAGTTAATTTGGATACAAAACATATGATATTTGACATTGTGAAAATTATGAAAATTATGAAAATCGAGACAGTTTTTTCCACTCGCAACAAACGTTTGGCTCGGTTATATTCACGAACCAATTTTGAGTTTTACCTAGTTCGGCTCAGCTAGTTTACAACTCTATTTTAGTGATATAAAAATAAACAGAGCTAAAAAAACAGAAAGATTACTGAAAGGACTAATATTTGGATTCCAATCTATTTTCCATGAAGTAAATAGATAATTAAACAGTTGAAACTCTGAAATTTTTGTCCAACACACATTTAAGAAGCATATGTTTGAAAGGATTTGGTAAATGAAACTTAAGATAATAATGTAACCGGGTCATCTGGAGCCCAAGGTAGTTAAACAATATCTATATAATAAAACAAGCGATATTAGAAAATGTATAATGTAACTGGGTCATCGGAGCAAGGTGCTTAAACACCGATATTAGAAAATTATGTGACTGGGTCATCGCAGCAGAAGGTAGTTTGAACAATTAATATAACGTACTTTATTAATGTGCATGTGTATAATAAAAAAATCAACTTCGTTCACATCAGAAGCTCATTCAGTCTTGTTCAACATGCCCTTTTTTATTTGGCTTTCCAACTTTCATGTAGATCAGAATGGACTACTAATTATTAGTCAATGGAATGAAAATTGTGGGATAAAAGAAATAAAATGAAGGCAGAATTTCATGTGTACCCCTAAAAAAATCTCATTATTACGAATTTTTCTCTTTAAAATTCATAATATATATTTACCCTTCTAAATTTCAAAAAGTTACAAATTTATCCAATATATTGTCTTTCCAATTAAAACTCATTCTATATTTATAAATTGATAATTTTATTCTTTATTAAAAAAAATATATATGTAATCACATTAAAAAAAAAAAAAATTGGTCTTATAATCAGTCAGTTGTGAGGACAAATGATCTTTTACTCGTGATATACACAAACATAGGTTAAATGTCACTGTCTATGCATCACAAATACATAAATGAATCATTTGCCAATAAAAACCAATCAAATTTAAGATTGAACATATTTGTTACACAAAATATATATTCTTGTTTTTTAATAAAGAGTAAAATAGGTGCTTACTAAATGTAAAACGAACTTCAATAGAAAAGACAATAAATTGGGTTAATTTATGAATTTTTTAATAGAAAGGTAGATATTATGTATTTTAGAGGGAGGGAATACATAATTTTGTGATTTTTTGAGGGGTAGAAACCCCCCCTAAAATGAATTAATCAGCTTGCAAAGCAAAAGAGAGCAATCAAAGTAACAAACAAACAAACAAACAAAATAACTCTTCATGAAATGTTCATATTTCATTATCTTCAATCCCATACTTACATAGATTAAGCCAAAGCATTAGCTAGCAACGGACAGCTAAAAAGTCAGATGATATAAAGAAACTATCTGAAGATGACAGCTGCATTTCTCAAGGCCAAGTACCGTTGCACATGCTCGTTTGGCAGATTTCTGACCTGTCTGAACACCTCTGGGTCAGCATACCGCAGCTTTGTCCTTGGATCTACATATGGGGCCTACATTGAATATTTAAACAGATCTTGGTCAAAATGCTTGAAAGATTAAAAAAAAATAGAAAGAAAATGAAGGATAAATCAAAGGGACGACTAAGGAGGTGCCTTGAACCTGTATCCTCTCAGGTATATGTAAGGTGGGGCCCACTACTTTACGGCTTCATATTAACTCAAAAACAGTTCCTATTCGGGATAGCGCAGGGGCCAGTATTATTTGTGCTTTGAGATCCACTAGTGCTAAAAGATTAAAAGAAGGTTCGGATCCACTAGTGCTAAAAGATTCTCTTTTACGGTACCCAGGAGGATCCAAATTCCTTGACCGGTATCAGTCTGGATTTTTATAAATGAAACTGAAAATATCTATTAATGCCAAACCCACGGGTTTCAATCTTATTACTTTATTATTGTATATTAGTGAACAAAAAACAACATTATGTTGCCATACCAATTGTCTTTTGCACCAATCAGGTCTGATACTGGTACAGATTACCAAGTCTGGTCCTAACTCAGTGGTGTCAACTCAATTCATCTTGCAGAACATACCTAACCAACAACCAAAAAATCTCGATGAAATATAAAAACATAGAGAGCAGATAGTATATCACCTCAAAGCCAGTGATGTCACAATATTTCTTTGGAGGATACATAGATGGAGGAGCCTCAATATTCAAATCTAGAGGCAAAACAAGAGCCAATGATAATTTTAATAAAGAAAAAAGCAATAAAAGTACAGGAATATTATGAATTGGATAAAACAAATATAGCACAAAGCTAATTCTAACCTTGCTACTGCTAAGCTTCCTAACCACAAAAACCCCTAATAAACAATTGGTCTAATCATTTGATTGCTGTCATCCAATCAAACCTTTTAAATCTTGATTAACATAATAATTATATAGGGAGACATAATCATCATCCAAGTCAGAAAAAGTAACAATATGCTAATTCCTGGGCATGACCTCAATTTTTTGGATTCTGGTGTTAACTCTGCCATTTAATTGAGTAATTTCCTGATAAATAGGGGACCAAAGGATTAAAATTATGGACAGTGACGATTAATAGGGTAATTTACTGTGATTTTGAAACAGTGCAAATAATGAACTTGAGGAACTCCCATCTAAGTATATCAAGAAAATAGATTTTAGGAAAACTCAGCTCAAGAACTAACGAAAAATTCAGAAAAGAAAAATAAAGAACAAGAAATGAGCGTACAATTGGGTTCATCAGGGTGTAAGGAGAGGAAATTCTCAGCTTGAAGGAGCTGCTTTAGATGCTTCCAGTACCGTGCTCTCGACTGTCCTTTCGGATACTTATCTCCCGTTTGTACCTTCTTGAATGGCATCACTGGAGGAAGCACCAGCTCCGACCGCACCACATCCGGCTCCATTTCTTGCCTTGCCGTTTATTTCGTTCCGTCTAACTAGGGTTTTTGTCCCTCAAGTTCTGATTCCCCGTTGAAGAAGAAGGGACTATAGAGAGAACGGGAGGACCGGATCTTCTCCATTGTTTATCGTTGTAGGATCACTTGGATGATACAACTTGGATGATCTTGCAACGTCCGTCTCATATCAGACGAATCTCTTTTTCAACAGAGTAAATTTTAGACTGTACGATCGAAAACAGACAATTCAGATCTTCATCTCGAAAAAATTTGTGTTCATGTTGGTTGGATATTGTAGTTACAGCCTTACAGGGATCAGTGATGAGACTCATTCCTGATTTGGGCCTCAATTTTGTTCTTCTAGCTCGGGAGATTACCCAAACTGGGCCTGATAGTAGGAGGCATTTTTTTTCGGTCGAATAGGACTCAGCTCAGCGCCCAATGTCAATGATTCAGAGTTTTTTTTTTTTTGTTTTCTTGAAAATATTCAGGAAAGCTGTGAAGTAGTGAGAGAAATCAAACTCTTGATATTTAGATTACTAACAGTTTTAGAATTTTTTTTCTAACCAATTGTGATACTTTTCCGATTTAGAGCTTTTAAAAAATAAAAAAGATTAACGGCTCATGTCGGTGGATGTTACTTAATAATTTAATGATTAAACGGGACAAAATATCTGATAAAATGTCCAATATTCATACATTGTTATATAATAAAAAAAGGTAAATTGATAATTAAATCATATAACTTAATAATATAGTCTTAATTTCATAGCAAGGTTAAATTTAATAGTTAAAAACTTCAAATATTAAAATCTGTCAAGTTTCTTTCAATCCGTTCTTTCCGCACTAAGAGATCTACTTTTTCTTCAATGTTGTGTGATGTATAAATCTTTACATTTCAGTACCACTTGATAACGACTGTGAAAGTTTCTCAAAAAATGAAAAATAAACAGAGATATCTACTTTTTCAGAACATAATCTGCATAATTGTCATAATATTTTAAATCTATTTTTTAAAAGAATTTTTACATGGTCCAAAACTCAATACATCAGCTTATATGTCGTTTACTTTTGTTTCTTAAGAGCTTGTCAGCATCAAAACAAATAACCTATTGTAAATTTTATTCTTATTTTTTCTACCAGTAGTATCAAGTTAATTGCTAGGTTATGTTTCGTTTTCAAATCAGAAAATGGGCTTAAGGTCAGAGCCTCAATATATACAGTATCACACGCCTCAACTTTTATATTAAGAGGAACTAAAAAATATAAATTTAAAAAATCAGTTTACGAAAATTTCGGAATATATACAAGATTCCATAAACTATGTGTCTGATCCAGACGTCATAATTTATGGCAAAAAAAAATTCCGGATTTAGCCTTATAACCTCCCCTTTACTTTGTGCAGCGATGAATTTAGCGAGCTCTCTTCTTTTGTTTGTGCCTCCACGTCTGTACTTATGCATGCAATTGGAGATTGTTATTGGTGAGTAAAACTAGGGTGTTCTTAAGTTCACCAAGGTGTTTAGTGAGCTTAACTTCAAAATATATTATATCAGTTTTAAACGATAAATTCAAGCTGTTGAAATTCATCTACTTTACACATGATGAATTTACATGTAAAGATTTTAAGTTTTTAAATTATTTTAATATAAAATCAAGCAGTCAAAATTAAAAGGTTTATAAATTAATTTTAGTGCATTCATTTTTTGAATATTTTTTTATTACTTGACTTTATACAAAATTAATTCAAAATTTTACAAATTTTATATGTAAATTTATCACTCACAAAGTAAATCGGTTTCAACGGTTTGAATTTGTTATTTGAAACTAATCAAATAGATTTTGGAGTTAAGCTCACCAAAGTATTTGATAAGCTTAAGAACACCCTAGTTCTACTCGTTTATTGGTTGCATATATGATACTTTCTTTTGTTGTTCGTTTCTCAAAATTTTGGAAGACTTGGATTGAGTTTTGATGAAATAAAAGAATATGTCTATTAAGAATGGTACGACGATAGGATTGAGGAAAATTGTTAGTCTTTAGTTTTGTATTAGGAATTTTGGACCGTAGGTTTTTAAAGATTTTTAAGGGATAATTTTGCATGTAGCGAAGGCGGCGTTCGGTTTTGAACTTCATAGTCTAGGACGTTATAAATTAGGAAGCTCATATGAGTATTTGTGCTTTAGTATTTGCATTGTACTTGTGTCTTAATTGTCATAATTGTTTGGAAGGACTGTAAAAATTGTAATGTTAATTTTTTTTTCTAAAGTATTTATATCTATGCATAGAAATATTATACCTATGAGGTGAATTATTTTTACATAAATAATTATCTTTCTAACTAAATCTTTCAAAACGTACCCATACCATAAAAATATTTGGAAGATCATTCAAACTATATTTGGGACCATACATATTTTTAGAGGTTTTTTTTTCTCCGTTCAATCTCATTTATATTTCTGATGATCTGTAAGGAATTTTGTGAATCTAAAATCACGAATTTTGTGAATTATTCTGATGATATGAATTTTGTGAATCTAAAACCATGAACGTCTTCTATGCAATTTTCTTTTTCAAATGAGATTCATGATAACGTACTTTCGGACTCATCATCATGCAAGTATTTATACATATAGTTGTCATTTTTTTTTATATATGACACTAAATTATATCTAAAATTATTAATATCAAGTATTGTAAATATTTATATCTGTGCACTGAAGTATTTATATTTTTAAAGTCAACTATATTTGTTAGAGGAATGTTGACGTGGATACAATTGGAGAACTAAAAAATAAAATTATCATATCAAATTACGAATGCAAGTGTTAATATCTTATGTTTCAAATATTTATACTTATAAAGGTTAATGCAGAGATGAATACGGTGACTGAAAAAAAAGATCATATAATTAGTAAAAACTATAGTACAATCTTTCTCAACCTACGATACGAATACTTCAGGAAGAGTTAAATAAATTATTCTATAAATTATGGCGTTCATAAACTATTTTTTTCTTCCTCTTTTTTCATTTTGTCTGGAACGTTTCGGTCGGACGTCATAGTCTAAGACGTTTGTTAATTCCTACTATCTAAGATTGTCGAATATTCTTTTTTCTTTTTCTTTTTTTTTAAAAAAGTGGTTCTCTTGGTAGTCGGAAATTGAAAAAAAAATGCGTTGTGGTGTACCGATGTGTTTTGTACGAAAACCGACATGCATGTCACATACTGTATCAAAATGTGTTAGTTTTGAAAATTTCAACTATGATATGTCTAATAGCAAGACGCATGACGTGTTCGTCTGTGTCGGCATGTATCATGCCATATTATTTTAGTATTTTGGACAAAAATCACTAAAAAATAATTAAACAGTAGAAAATTACAATAAAATTGATTATTTTTTAAAATAAGGCCCATATAATTAAATAAAGATTTTTATCCTCCAATCATTCTCAAACTCATTAATTACCTAACTATCTCTTTAACCGATTAAACTATTAAATTGCTGTCTTCCATCCAGTTAGCGCATTGAAGCAGGACTCCGTCTCTTTCTATCGAAAGATTTATTATCTCTGAGGCTTTATCTCTTCGTCGCCTTCAAATTAAATTCTTATAATATTTTCTCATCAAATTAAATTTCATCAAATCCTGCGCGGAATTTGTCTTCTTTGTTATCAAACATTTCAGAGGATCAGAAGTGATGAGCCGATCGAAAGTTTTCTATTTCATTTCTTTTAAATCTCGTTGTTATACTTAGTAAAATAAGAATTAAACAATTTATTTGTGTGCCTATGATTTCTATTCACACGTTCATGAAATGAAATTGAGAATTTCGAAAAAAACTGTCACTTTTTTATTTTTTATTTTTTTTATAAACTGGTTTTCTATATAATTTACAGTGTTGTAAATAACAATATGTTGTTGTTGCTTCTAAGCGATTAATCAGAAATAATCGATCATAATAAAAAATAATTAGCCGATTAGTCAAAAAATATGTGACGATTTGATCACTGTCAACTAGGGGTATTCATTGATTTGGTTTGGTTTGGTTAAAACCAAATCGAACTAGGCAAACCAAAATTATAAGTCGGTTTCAAAAATAGAACCGAACCGATTTAGCATTGCAACCGAATCAAATCGAACCGAACTAAAGTTTTATTTCGGTTTGTTCAGTTCAAACCAAAATATATTAATTTTTTTATTTAAAGCAATTAATTTATAATAAACTAAAGTATTAAGAAATAAACCGGGGTATTAAGAAATAAACCGGGATATTAAGAAATAAACTGGGATATTAAGAAATAAACCGAAGTATTTAAAGCAATTGATTAAGAAATAAATCGTGATATTAAGAAATAAACCGGGGCGATCCTGATCAAATTCATAATATATAAAAGTTCGGTCGGTTCAGTTATTTCGGTTTTGAAAATTTCCAAAACGAATCAAACCAAAGTTATAATTCAGTTTTGAAAAGTAAACCGAACCAAACCATTAAACCGAAAAAACCAATACTGTTTAATCCAAACTAATTCGGTTCAGTTCGAAACTGAACCCAATGAATACTCTTACTGCCAACGACTAATTGACCGATTAATCAGTCTACACAGACGTTTATTGCAACATGGATAATTTATATGAACTGATTATATAGGCTTCATCTCTACATGTTTTTCTATCAAAGTAACATATATTATTTTATTATTGCTTATTGAGGTACCTTATAAGACAATGTATAAATACTTGCAATATTTAATATTAATATTTTTATACATCATTCAGTGTCATATAGAAACAAAATTAAAATTTGATATAATATATTAGGTACAAACACATGACAATTCATACTTCAGTTATAAGTATGAATACTTACATTTCGAGATATCAATACTTAAAATACTTGATATTAATACTTTCAAACATCATCTAGTGCCACAAGGAAAAAAAAATGATAGAGACTATGTTAAATACAAACACTTGATACACGAACTATTTTCACTTGTATGATGAGGCATAAATACTTGCAATACTTGATATTGATACTTTCATACATCATCTAGTGTCATATGAAAAAAAAATTGATATAATTTGTTAAATACAAACACTTGATACATGAACTATTCACACTTGCATTATGATGTATGAATACTTACAATATTTTATATTAATATTTTTAGATATCATATATGAAAAAAAAAATTAATAGAATTTGTTAGATACATATACTTAATACATGAACTAACACTTACATGAGGAGATATTAATACTTGTATATTTTATATTAGTACTTTCAGACGTCATCTGATGACATAAGAATAAAAACTATTGATAAAATCTTTTAGATAAAACGCTTGATACATAAACTATTAATTTTTGCATGACGAGGTATGAAGACTTGCAAACTTGAAATTAATATTTTCATACATCATCCAGTGTCATATGAAAATAAAAATAAAATTTTTATAGATTCTGTTAGTTACTAACACTTAACATATGAACTATTTACACTTGCATGATGATTTATAAATACTTATAATACTTAATATTAATATTTTCAGACGTAATCCTGTGTCATATGAAAAAAAAATTTGATAAAGTATATTAGGTACAAACACTCCATACATTAATTATTTACACTTGCATTACGATTTATGAATACTTGCACGACGAGGTATGAACACTTGCTCGACAAGATATGAATACTTACATGACAATGTATTCTTATTGTATGAATACTTGCACGACGAACAACCCAAAAGTACATCATTATGGATCTCATTTGAAAGAGAAAATTACGTAGAAGACGTTCGTAGTTTTAAATTTGTAAATTTTCTCACAGATTGTCAGAAATATTGACGAGATTGAGACATGTCTTAAGCCACTAAATCTTTATCAAATAAATTAAAAATAACTGAAGTTTAAAGTTTTTAGACATCAATCAAATATAAATAATTTAGACCAGTTTAAATTAAATTAATTAACTTAGTTCTCTTTAATTTTAGTTTCCAACCAAACACCATTATATATAATTATGTGTTGATTGTGAACTAAACAATGTAATAACAACCTTAAAACTCAGTTATTCTATCAAACAAGCACTAAATAGGCTGATCGCCTAGTCAGACTGGCCTATTAACTAGAGGGCTGCTCTCGGACCGGGTTCGGGCGGACCGGGTTTACCCGGGGTCGGGTACGGGTTTGGGTCGGGTACGGGTAGGTCAGGTAAACGGGTATCTCGGGTCGGGTATACTCGGGTATAATTTTCAAAAATCGTACCCTACCCGAGTTTTACCCGTGCCCGTGGTACCCGGCACGGGTAGGGCGGTCCGGGTCGAGTACCCGGTCCGGTCCGGTTTTTTTTTTTTTTTTTTTTCTGTTTTTCTCTGGGTTTTTTGTCTGTTTTTTTTCGGTTTTTTTTGTCTTTTTTTTCTGTTTTATTTTTCTGGTTTTTTTTTCTGGTTTTTTTTTCTGTTTTTTTTTTCTGTTTTTTTTTCTGTTTTTTTTTCTGTTTTTTTTTCTTTTTTTTTACGGTATTTTTTTACGGTGTTGTACGAATATTATTACGTGTTTATAATTCGACTTTTAAAATCAAAATAGTTAAATATCAAATAGTGTATATAAATAAATAAAATTTGTAACTTATATATAAAAAATATTCATGCGAAAATTTGTATATTTATTCGGCTAAATACAAATGTATTTATTTATTTCTTTACACCAGTCATTTTATTTTATTTTCAAATTTTCATTCTAATTATATAGTTTCATAATTTATTTATATCTATAATATATTTTATAAACGTTCATTTATTTTTAATAGGTTACATAAAATATAAATCAAAAATATAATTAAATCTTTTACTTTAAAAGAATAAAATAAAAATAAAAAATTTCTTAAATCAATTACTTTAAAAATAATTATGAATAATTTTAAAATAATAGATTAAAAAATAAAAGTTACCCTCCTCCTTAATTCCGCGCTTGGGACCGGCTATGTAAAATAACATAGGCGGAGTTCTAACTTTTTTTTTGTTAGTAATTCTTCTTTAAAATAGATAACTTAAAAACTAATTGAAATGTTTAGAAATTTATAATTTAAAAAATAACCATAAAGATTAAAAGAGGTTAGAAATTTATACCGACACTACCTATTTAGTAGTTTGGATTCATATACCATTGTTCGCTCTCTTCGGCACCGTCAGAATCAGAATTAGCCTCACGTCGCGCCTCGGTACCGCTTTCTTCAGTGTCGGCTTCAGATGATGATGGTTGTTGAGGCACATGTTGCGTACGCTCTTCAGCAGTAATCCAATCCTTCAAGCACACAAGTCTCTCAAAAACATGTGCACCCAACTTACTTCGTTTATCGGAGAGGATCCTGTTCGCTGAACTGAAACAACTTTCAGAAGGGACGGTTGATACGGGCACAGCAAATACATCGCGGGCCATCATAGCCAGCGTTGGCAAGGAACTTTGATGCCTCCTCCACCATGCCATCACGTCAAGTCCTTGTTCATTTTCATTGATCATCGATATATAGCCCAATAACTCGTTTGCGGATGTGTGCGGTTGGCTCTCCGACTGAAAATCTGCTAATAATCCACCACTGCTAGTGCTCCTAGTAGTGGAACTATTTAACAATTAAAAAAATTAGTGGACAAATAATGTAGATATTATAAATAATAAAGATTGAAAACACATGTATATTTATATTCATACCTAGGGGCGGGACGGGACGAAGCTGGGTTTCGGTTGTCACTCATTCTTGAGTGGTATATGTTAAACATCTCATCGAACTTCGAATTCACATAAGTCTCCACTCCGATTGAGTCTAAATGTAAATTCTGTTTGTACCTCTCAACTACTTTGATCGTGTAAAACTTCTTGTATGCCGGGTGGAGGCAGTTTGCGATAATGGCTAGGAGAGGTACATCTTCCCAATATTTTAGGAATTTTTGTTTCATGGCATCTACAATTGGCGTGAGAGATGCATCATAGATTTCAGATTGTTCTAATTCGCAATACACCTTGGAGATTTCATAGAGATGTCTCAGCAACTCAAACGACGTCGGTGAGTACGAGCATGATAGTTGAACTGTTGCAGTAAAAAAGATTCCAAGGAATTTGCTAAGCCTTTGCAGTTTATCCCATTCTTCGTCAATGAGTTCGAATTGTAATGCCTCGGGGTTGGAGCTTCTCAAAAACTCACCTATGACAGCTTTCTAGGGAAGGCATCGGTTCAACAACCTATATGTTGAGTTCCAACGGGTATCTATATCCCAAGGTACCTTCAACTTGCTCAATTTATAGGTGACGCATAATGCAGCAAACTGTTGTTTTCTTTCTTGGTTTGAAACAATGTGGTTGAGGGCATTCTTAAATTTAATTATCAATAGTTTTACGGCTTCTGTTTTTAGACCCGCCTTCACGACGAGGTTAAGAACGTGGCAAGCACACTTTTGGTGAAACATTTCACCATTTATTATCGGGTTTAGTGACCGTTTAAAAATCTCAATGGAAGCAATGTTGTTGCTAGCATTATCGAAGGATATAGAAAAAACCTTGTTACCAAAATTCCTCTTAAGGTTATACTCTTCTAAAACCTCAATAATGGATTTGAAAATTACAGTTGCAGTGTGGGGGGAATCCAAAACTCGAAAACTTAATATTCTTTTTTGTAATACCCAATGATCATCGATCCAATGACCGGTAATACAAGAGTACCCAAGGCCATGTTTACCGGCAGTCCATATGTCGGAGGTAATTGACACCTTATTGTTTTGGTATGCAAATAGAGTTTTAAGGTCGTTTTTGGTGGAGGTAAACTGATTTTTTATTTCACCAACCATCTTTCTATGATGGATCCTCTTGTACATTGGTTGACCTAACCCCCGAATGTATAACCGGGCAAAACTCGTGCAACCACCCATACTTATTGGTTGTTCTTTATGGGTAATGTACCGGGCCAATTCACTAAGCATTTTTGATTCATCAAATTTTGGATTTGTTCTGGTACCATCCGTGTTTATAAGGGTTTGGATTTGTCCCGGTTCAGAATTTTCAGATGGAAACTCACCCTTTTTTTCGTGCGTCTCGGCATGTCTCTTAAAATTACTCAAACCACTACTTTGTTTATACTCAAAAGTTTTTCGGCAAGTTTTTACCTTACATTGTCCAAAAGCCATAATGTTATTACTCCCTCTGGTAATTTTGTAAAATTTCGCCCACGGTTGATTGTATTCGGGGGGAGGTCTTTTAGTCTTCTTTCCTGCTGGTTTTTGCGGCGGATCACTTGTCGAAGGAGGGACAACTTCTTCTTGAATTTCAGGTTCACCTGTTGAAGGTGTACCTCCTACAGGAGCAGTGTCAGTGAATTGACTGGATGCTACAGAAGAAGAGCCAATGCCTCCATATGTATACTGTGGTGTCGGTTGAAGTGTTTCTTGTGGAATGTATACATTTGGATCGTTTGAAGTATAATACGGTGCATTCATTTGTGAGGGTTGTTGATAATTCAAATCTAGCATTTTGTCCCTTCTTTGATAATTTGGTGGAAAATTTTGTGGATAATTAGGTGGTGCAATTTGGGAGGAACTTTGTGGATAATTTGGTATTGACGGGCCAAAAAGATCGGCCGAAAATCTCGCGATGTCCTCTTCCACGGAATCACGATGAGATGACATTTATTAAACCTATTCAAAATAATAAATGTAAATTACTTGACATATTAAAAAAAATATGTAACCTTATTATTTCACCTATTCAAAATAATTCTAACATACATTGAAAATTAAAAAACAGAAATTAAAAAACAGAAATTAAAAACAGAAATAAAAAAACAGAAAATAAAAAACAGAAATTAAACTAACCTATTTTAAAAGACCTATGAAAAATAAATCCGAATTTTGAAAAATAAATCTAACCTATTCAAAATAAATATAATCACTCCACATATTCAAATCTATAAAACTAACCTATTTTAAAAAACAGAAAATTAAAAACAGAAATTAAAAAATAGAAATTAAAAAACAGAAATTAAAAACAGAAATAAAAAAACAGAAATAAAAAAACAGAAAATAAAAAACAGAAATTAAACTAACCTATTTTAAAAGATCTATGAAAAATAAATCTAACCTATTCAAAATAAATATAATCACTTCACATATTCAAATCTATAAAACTAACCTATTTTAAAAAACAGAAAATTAAAAACAGAAATTAAAAAACAGAAATTAAAAAACAGAAATTAAAAACAGAAATAAAAAAACAGAAATTAAAAAACAGAAATTAAAAAACAGAAAATAAAAAACAGAAATTAAACTAACCTATTTTAAAAGATCTATGAAAAATAAATCCGAATTTTGAAAAATAAATCTAACCTATTCAAAATAAATATAATCACTTCACATATTCAAATCTATAAAACTAACCTATTTTAAAAAACAGAAAATTAAAAACAGAAATTAAAAAACAGAAATTAAAAAACAGAAATTAAAAACAGAAATTAAAAAACAGAAATTAAAAACAGAAATTAAAAAACAGAAATTAAAAAACAGAAATTAAAAAACAGAAATTAAAAAACAGAAATTAAACTAACATATTTTAAAAGATCTATGAAAAATAAATCCAAATTTTGAAAAATAAATCTAACCTATTCAAAATAAATATAATCACTTCACATATTCAAATCTATAAAACTAACCTATTTTAAAAAACAGAAAATTAAAAACAGAAATTAAAAAACAGAAATTAAAAAAAAGAAATTAAAAACAGAAATTAAAAAACAGAAAATAAAAAACAGAAAATAAAAAACAGAAATTAAACTAACCTATTTTAAAAGATCTATGAAAAATAAATCCGAATTTTGAAAAATAAATCTAACCTATTCAAAACAAATATAATCACTCCACATATTCAAATCTATAAAACTAACCTATTTTAAAAAACAGAAAATTAAAAAACAGAAATAAAAAAACAGAAAATAAAAAACAGAAAATAAAAAACAGAAATTAAACTAACCTATTTTAAAAGACCTATTAAAAATAAATTCAAATTTTAAAAAATAAATCTAATCTATTCAAAACAAATATAATCACTCCACATATTCAAATCTATAAAACTAACCTATTTTAAAAAACCTATTAAAATTAAATCCGAATTTTGAAAAATAAATCTAACCTATTGAAAACAAATATAATCACTTCACATATTCAAATCTATAAAACTAATCTATTTTAAAAAACAGAAAATTTAAAAACAGAAATTTAAAAACAGAAATTAAAAAATAGAAATTAAAAAACAGAAATTAAAAAACAGAAATTAAAAAACAGAAATTAAAAAACAGAATTTAAAAAACAGAAATTAAAAAACAGAATTTCAAAAACAGAAATTAAAAACAAATATAATTATTTGACATATTCAAATCTAACATAAACTAAATAAATCTAACAAATCTAATTACTTAATAAATTTAACAAACCTAACAAATGACAAATCTAATTACTTAATATTCAATAAATCAAGCATAAACTAAATGTACTCTACAAAAATAAATTAATTTAAAATGAAATAAATGTTACCTTTAAATCTCGCGAAAAAATTTTGCGGGAGGTGACGAACTTTGTAATTCCGTTTGCGGATTTGTGTAATGAATTAAATTTACAATTATATTTTTTTTTTAAACAATAAATTAAAAAATAGTGAATAATTAAATTGGAGAATTGAGATTGAGAGAATGAGAGATGAGAGAATGAGAGTGTGAATTTTTGGAGAGGAAGATGGAGTATTTAAAGAAAATATTGGGAGGGAATAAAATTTGAAAGAAAAAAAAAAAAAAAAAAAAAAACCACGGCTGAGTTGACCCGGGTGGGTCCGGCCGGTCGGGTTTGATTAGACCGGTCCGGGCCCGGTTGAACCGGCGGGAATTGAATTCAAAAAAATTTGAATTCAACGGGTCGGGTCGGGTCAGATCGGGTTCGGGTCGGGTCGGGTCCGGTCCGGGTCGGGTCGGGTCATGTCGGGTCGGGTCGGGTCGGGTCGGGTCGGGTCGGGTCGGGGTCGGGTCCGGGTCCGGGTCGGGTAGGTCGGGTCGGGTCGGACTTAAATCGGACCGGATTTGGTCGGGTTTTGAACCAAATAATCGTACCCTACCCGTTTTTTACCCGTACCCGTGTACCCGTTTACCCGACCCATACCCGGGCTCAGGCACGGGTAACCCGGGTAACAGGCACTGGCGGGTACGGGTCGGATCCGCCCCCATCGAGTAATTGCAAACCACTACTATTAACTCATCTCTGTATGTGGTTTAAGTTTTGTTTCGTGCATGACCTATATTTTATTTTTTTTATTGTTTTGTAGGGAAAACCTAATTACCATTGTAGCACGTGGATTCAAAAATTTTGTTTTCTTTTCTGTAATTGTGAGTATAATTTTGTTACAAAATTTTTAAATATATCATATCCAAAAAAAAAAAAAAAATTAAACAATTACGATTTCTAAAAAATTTAAATTTTAACACGGCTGCATCTTCTAAGTACAGCCATCTTTCTAAAAGCCACATTTTAAGGATACTGACTATTAATTGGAGCCGCATCTTCCAGATGCAATCAATTTTTTTTCCTTATTGCTTTTGCTCTCTCTGTTAGCTCCGGTCAAAAATTTCGGTCAATCTTGATGTTGGTCAAAAAATACGGCCCCTTTTTTGTTTTGAATTGAACAGCATGAGAAAAAAAAAATATTGGCCGTATTCAGAGAATGCGGTCTCCTATTTATGATCTGTATCTTCTAGATATGACTCTAGAAAGGTAGCCACACCTAGATGATGCGGTAATGTTAAAATTCAAATTTTTCAGAAAATGTGATTGTTTGGTTTTTTTTTTTTTTTGGGTATGATATATTTAAAAATCTCGGTAATTTTGTTAGTCTTGTTCTCTTGATTATGTGATTGCTCTGAATATTGTAGCCAAATTTTGTTTATGGTTAAAAAATATCCATACATGTAAAATAAAAATATTTACATAATTATACATCATAAATTTTCAAAACATGAATAAAGAAATTACATAGCTCTTTTTGTTCAAAAAAATAAAACAAAACAGAAATGCAAACTTTAAAAGAAATTATACAGTTTGAAATACAAATGTGAAACAAAAAATAAAGTTTAAATATAATATATCTCATTTTATTAAAAGATAAAACATATATACAATCAAGGTTCTAAATAGCGCGCTATAGCGTTTTCAAACTATAAAAGTTATTGATATCTCATTATTTGATCTATGTTTCGACCAAATTTTATACCAAAACCTCAGTCTGAAACTACCAAATCATGTATATTTCATTGAATATCTATAGAATGTGGTAATGTTGCACTTTTATTCTTATTTTGCAGAAAACAGGCAAAATCAGGAGAGATGGTGAATTCTGAAGCTCTATATGCGAGTCGCGTCACATCCGAAGCCGCATCATACCCTGAAGCGATCACAAATGTGATCACTCATCACTCACGTGAGAGACACAGACACGCAGGCTGCGTCACACCCGACGCGGGTCGCGTCAGCCTATTCCAGAAACATAACAGAATTGAAAACAAAGGCTTAATGAAGGAAAGTCGGCCAAAATAGCTATAATACGGGATTCCTGGCTACAAACCATGAATTCTGTATTTTCTTGAGCAAGAGAACAATTCCTAGGGTTTGAACTTGATGACTAGCTTGGAGACGAAGTTGAGAAGCAAAAAGACGCAAGTTTCTTCACAGATTTTCTTTGTTCCTCGGGTTTTGCCATGAACAATTCTTTTATCACTTGTTTTATTTGCTTTTTGATCATGTCTGAGTAGATTTCTTAGTTTCTAGGGTTACTATTGTAGGGATTTCATGTGTATGTCAAGAGGGTAAAAATAAAAAAATTTAACGCAATACACAACGGATCTCATTTGTATGACAATTGCAAGCAATATTACGTTAAATAAATTTTTCTAGCATCTCATGTGCTTCAAATAAAATTAAATAAATTTAATTTCTCACATAAGATGAGATAAGAATTCATACCTAAAGAGATTGTCAAATCTCTTGATAGAGAAAAGTCGATTTTCCTTTTAGATCTCTTGGAACCACCGTTCTCTTGGAAACACCTATTGGTTCACCTTGAACCTAAACAACAAACTACCACACCTCTTAGATAGACGAATGTGGAGTTCAAGACTTAGATACAACAACCTCTTGATATTTAAATCAACAAACTATTTGATTTCTTGGTGGCTAAACCTAACAAGAGAAGATGAGAGAGCAAGCTTCTCAACTTTCGGCCAAGGAGAAGAAGAAAAATGGCTGCTAAAAATTGATCAATTTTAGCTACGTTTTTGACAGAAAAATTAGCTCAATTCTCCTTAATTACACCTCCTTTAATAGGCAAGGGCTAGGGCATCCATTTGTGTAATGTTTAAATTAATTACACACATGTCACTAGCCTTGTTTTGCCATTTTATGCTCTCTTTAATCTCATCTTGTGATTGGTTTAATAAATTAATTATGAACAAATAATATTATTCATATTATTCTATTATACAATATTTATATTATTCTTATAATGCATTCAAACATTATACTAAGTAATATTTGCATAACTTCATAAATTTATTTATGATCTAAGCATGTCATATTATGACATTTTATTTAGCCTTTCATCTCATGTATTTTATTTTATATATCACTATGAAATATAAAATACTTGTTGTTTCTCTTCAGTTAGTGTGACCGTATAGAAGATCTATGTCATCTTGGCAATAATATAAAACTTTATATTATTGACTATAAGAGGTTCTACCATTACATTATAGTTATCCAAACGACATAGTAATCATTTACTCAATCCACTAATTTCGTGTCTATCATTGTCACATGATATTATGAATAATATAAAAAATATGATCGTGTCATTTCTGCATTATATTCATTTTCTTGGTCTCTCAAGTGAATTATAATTATAACTACATCGGTTATATTGCATGCGATATAATTCCACTTTACCAAGGGGCCCAGTAATATCATAACTCAAATTGAGGGACAATGATAATATTAACATATAGATTTCTCCCGCACAAGTTGTACATAATGAACTACTATTTTATTCCTATCATAAGATAGTATTTAAATAGCAATCACATTATATACTTCTCATGTGAAAAACCTACACATCTCATATCTAAGATTCTAAAGACACAATAGAAACATTAATGACACAATCCATATAATGTTCCATTCATTTAGGTTATGTTCAATATATAAAATACACATTTTATATATTCATGTAATTAAATGATAATCCTTTATCAATATTTATAGAACTTCAATGTACTTTAATCTACATGACTATCTTCCTCGGTAATTAATGTTTCTTGTTAATTACCACGATCGCGAACGTATTTAGTGATTAAATATTTCTCATCTTAGGAGTTTTATGATTCAAGATCAAGAGCATCTTCTTGAATACTTTCAAAGATACAACATATAAATCTCAAGGAACAAGAATAATAACATTCGTAATAAAATCATGAACAATAAATAAATTATTATTAAAAGATAACTTTCAAAACACACATCCTTCAACGATGTAGTTAGATACTCTGTTTTATATGCAAGTTGTTTGAATCTGTGTTGATGTTTGTGTTTATTTGTTTGAGCATTATTTTAATTGCTCTATTGAAATTGTTTGAATAATTTTTGGTTTACTATTAGATGATCTATAACATATTTCTGGTACTTTGGCCTTGATGTTTCTTTCAACCAGACTAAGTATCTGAGGTAGTTTTTCGAGCCGTGAGGCTAGACCCAATAGTAACTGAGAGGTGAACTTTTCATTTATCGAGAGATGATGGATACCTTTAGTAAACCAAATAAATAACTTAGGTAGAATACCAATAAACGAGAGTTGAGGTTGAAAACCTAAAAGGGCAAAATTGCAATTCCGTTAACAAGTTTAATAAGCCAACAAACAAGAGTTGAGATTTAGAAACATTAGGTAAGGCCAATAGAATCTTACACAAAGAAATAACACAAAAATAGGTAACTGTTGTATTCACTCGAGGGCCATGCAGGCCGCATATGAGTGTACGCGGGTCGCGTCTGGTGCTGAGAGGTAGAGTTGAAGATGAAATCAGAAACCCTGGAAACGCTTTTTTTTTATAACTGATTAAAACCAATTTTACTTTCTGTCATTTTAATCATTGCTATTAGGAAATTAAACAAACCGAATCAATATTTTTCAACTTCTAGTACTTAGTGGAGTCTAGTTTAAATTTGAACCGTCCTATGGATCTATACCTGATTTTACTATACGATAGGATTGTGCACTTGCAATCTTTATTGGAAGTTAATTCAAGATTTAAAAGGTACAGCTTACTGTACTGAAACTTTGTAATACACTTTTGTGTGAATAACTATGGCACTTTCAGTGCCATAGCGGCACTTTTTGAGCATAGCGCTATTTTTTTAACCAGTCCGCTATGACGCTATAAACTCTATTTAAACCTTTGCATACAATAAAGTAGAAAATATACATAGCAAAAAATAAAATGGCTACAGTAACTATACAACAGTAATAAAACAAAAAAAATATTAAATTATGTTCTTCAGTCACCAAATACTTATTAAATAAAACAGTGTTAAATAACAACATAACTTTAAGCTCAATCAAATATAAATTATTTAGACCCATTTAAATTAGAATAACTACCTTAGATGGTATTATAAGAGTTTCTAATATGATGTGATAGTTTATATTTCAGTTTCAAAAATATTGGAGAGTTTATTATTTAGAAATTATATACAAAAGTTTTTTATTAAAAACTATTTATAAATTCTATGATAACCAAATTAGTTCCAATTACTTCTCATGCTTTAAATTTAATTTTAAAAATATGAGAGTTAGAAATTTTACATATTATAATTTTAAAAAAATAGTTAATAATTATTTAAAAATTTATTTGAGTTGCTGGGACGCAGATGATCGTAGCTTCCTGAACGATAATCCTCAACCAAACACGGTTTATATTGGAAGTACTAGGGCTGCTAATTGGACAGGGTTGTCCATGGAAAAACCGGGTTGAACAATTGCTAAATAAAGTTCAGACGAGTTATAATATGAACGGGCTCAATGTTCAGTTCAGGTTCAATATAAATTTTATCATTGGATCAAATCTGAACAAAATCTGAATAAAGTTTGGTTATGTTCAATTAGTGGCCCATTTGAGAAGCCCATTTGGACAGTTACGAGCAGCTTTATTGAGTTAGTTTTGATTAGATCGAATGGAGTTAGCCATATTGAGTTAGCGATATCACTTCTGATGGAGTTCGATCTCTCTCTCTTTCTCATTTTGCCTCTCCGTCGTCGCCTCTTTGCTCAGTTTCTAACCTAGTCGCTATCGCCTCTCTACTCAGCTTCGCGATATCGTCTCTAACCTTGTCGCGTTGCCTCTCCGCCGTCGTCTTCTCAGCCTCCCTCCTCCTCCTCCGCTGGTCTGTTGCCTATCTCCTCTCTCCAGGTAATTTTCTTCTCTCTGTCATATCAAGACAGTATCAGATCAGATGGATATCATTGTTGGGTTGTTCAGGTTATGGTGCACCATTGTTTGGTATCAACCTGAATTTTGATTGAATATCTATCGTGTCACTGAGGCAGTATCAGATCAGATCAGATGGATATCTATCGTGTCACTGAGACATACTTCACATTTTGATTGGTCGGTTATCTCAAAGCGATACGCCATAATGTTTATATATATTTCAATCGTAGTTTTCGCCATTGAAACAATTAAGAATAACTACCGGGTAAAAAAGGCTGGAGTGGTGACCCTTGTATTCCTACAGACTTCTCCTGGATAGGTATCAATTGCACCTCTGATTTCAGCAAAAATTCGAGGATCACAGCCTTGTGAGTATTCGAAGACTTCCATATATTTTATTTCCTAAAAAGAGAAAAGATATTAAAACTAATTTGTAAATAATTTCTATTCCACAAACCTATCATACAATGGACTGACTGGTTCCATTATATCAGCTTTTGGAGATCTAGTGCTCTGAAGTTATTGTATGTTGCTTTTACCTTTTAATGTGAAATCCTTATTTTAGCACTGATCCCATCAAAAAATAAGTTGGTAGTATGTAATATATATATCTTCATTTTTGTACTGTTAAATAAATTTCGCAATTGCAATTTCTTTCCTACATTGGTGAAATTCAATTTTTTTTTTTTTGTTGCTTGATTTTTTTTTTCAGGGACTTGTCTTATAATGACTTGTCTGGGGCTCTTCCTACTTCTCTAGATCAATTAACAGCTCTTACATATCTGTAGGTTTCCAAATTAATATTTCTTTTGATAAAAAAAACAATGACTTCATCAATTGAATTATAATTTTCTAAAACTTTCAGGGACATAACAGGAAATAGCAAAATTTCAACCACCCTTCCTCCGAGTCTTCAAAAGAAGTACCGAGATGGGGTTCTAACCTTCAAATATGTTTTATTGTTTTAGGTGTTATTTTATTCTGTACACTAAAATATATAACTGGACATTTTTTGTTTGAAGTTCATTACTATATAATATAACAGCTAGTAAAATAGATGAACCTATATTGGGTTGTGGAACCTGGATCTAAAATCCTTGGCATCCACCATTTCCTTTTACTTTCTTCTTTCTCATCTCTATATCTCCCTTTGTATACATGTGTTGGTGCTCGTTTGCTAGCCAAATAAAAATCAGACTAGGCCTAGTTTGAGCCAACAGATTAAAACTTTATCCATTAGCAGTACTTGCATAATATATAACTAGAGTGCCTTGATTTTTAAAAACTTAGCAGGATTGCGCTATTCATTCTAAATTTCTGTTGGCCTTCTCAATTTCTCTTTTTACGTAAGTGCTGCCTTTCTGTTGAGCGATTCTGTGTTTGATGGACAGGCGGAGATGTAAGTGCTACCTTTTCTGCTTTTTTTTTTCAAACTTGTCCTTCTTGTGTCAGAAGCCTACAACCTAATTTTTTTTTAAAAATAAAAAATAGCCTAATTTTGTGTATTTTTTAATTTTCAGTTTGCTCTAAAAAAAAAGACAGTTGAAATCTGGGGCTGCAAGGACTGTGGGAAAATTAAGGCTAGTGGTGGTTATACACTGAAGTATGTTCAATGCTATATTATCTTCTTGTTTGTCTATGCAAGGATATGTGATAGATCCATTAAATTTTGACCTCATTTTTAAGTTTGTATTGAATAATTGGATTATAATAGGAATATGTTAATTCTATTGTTATCTGATATAGGTGTTATTGATTGTAGATATTGTTATCTGATATAGGTGTTATTTTTCAGTTTCTATTGTTATCTGATTATAGATATGTTTCGCCCAGTTTTGGCCTCTTAATTTATACTTTTTATTTATATCTAAGTTAGTGATCTTGATATAGGTGTTATTCTGATATTGGTCTAAGTTAGTGAATCTCAATTTATATTATTCTTTTAGTCTTATTGATTGCTTTTTTTTGTAGAGTATAATGTCGGAATCCCAGACGCACAAAAATTCTGATATTGGTGTCGAGTCTGAGTGCGGATCGAGCGTAGCAAAACAAAGTCGGAAAAGATCACGAGCGTGGAACTATTTTCGTGCTGTAGGTTCCAAAGCAGTGTGCAAATATTGTTCCATGGAGTTTGTTTCGGTTAAGACTTCTGGAACAACATACTTGCTTCGGCATATCCCTATTTGCCCAAATATTAGTGAAGTAGAAAAAGAGAGGTTTGCATTGGGCAAAGAGTCTGATTTATTTGGTGCGTCCAATTATAAGTTTGATCCCATATTGACTCGTAATTTGATGACTATGCTCTTTATCGATGCAGAAATACCATTTAATGTGATTGAAAGCCAATTTTGGGAACCGGCAATGAGGTCTTTGAGACCTGAATATAGAGCTATTGGGCGGCAAACGCTTAGAAATGATTGCATGGAATTGTTTAGAACTGGAATGGGAGTAGCAATGAAGGAGTTTGAAGGATTAGACTCATGTGTCTCTTTCACAAGTGATATATGGACCTCGAGCATGAGTTTAGGTTATCCAGCCGTGTTTGCTTACAATTAGAGATTTAATACGGAATATTTAATCGAGTGGCGTCAAACTTCAATTGTTCAATGACATCCTAAAAGATCTTAACTTGCCATCCAAGAGGGGTATGGTTCTAGATTGTCTAACTAGGTGGAATTCTACTTTCGAGATAGTTAATGAAGCTATAAAATACAAGGAGGCTTTGGTAAGGTTTGGTGATGAAGTTAAAATGGTGGTTCCTAGTTCAAAGATTGGAAGCAGGCCGAAGAGATTGCAAAGTTCTTGGCGGTATTTGTAGATGCTACGAAAACTTTCTCAACTGTGAGGTGACTGGGTTCAAACTGTTATATGAAAGAGGTGTGGTCCATTCGGAGTGCATTGTTGGAGGAAGATACGAGTTTCAATCCAATTATGCAAAAATTATCGAAGGAGATGCAAAAGAAGTTTGACAAATATTGAAAAATCTCGAATTTGATCCTCACGTTGGCATGTGTTTTTGATCCTCGGAGAAAGATGGTTTGTGTAGAATTTTGTTTCGAAGATTCATATGGAGAAGGGACCATTTTGTACGATGAAAAGATAAGAGATGTGACAACTTGGCTTAGAAAATTCTATGACGAGTATGAGAGGACAACTTCCAATACGGTCCGGCCAACAACTAGTCAATCCCCAGAAGTGAAAAGTGGGATACTTGTCAAAAAGAAGTTCGAGATGAGATTCTCTAAATTTCAAGTTCAGAACCGTAATCTATCACAAAGGAAATGCGAGTTGGATAGTTATCTTGAGGAATCCTTGGTGGTGTCCGAGGATGAAGAATTCGATGTTTTGGGGTGGTGGAAAAGAAACTCAGATTTATTTTCGACTTTAGCCAAAATGGCAAGGGATTTTTTGGTTGTTCCGGTTTCGACCGTTGCTTCAGAATCGGCATTTAGTGCAACTGGTCGATTAACAGATCACTTGCGTAGCTCGATGATCACTGAAACCATTGAAGCCCTTGTCTGCACAAAAGACTGGTTTGGTTCCGTTGACGGTTTTGATTTGGACAAATTTTGTCCGTTCATGCGGTCTGTTGGTAAGCAACAAATCTTTATTTTTATATATTTCTTTTTATTAGGGTCTGTTGGTAAGTTTTGTAGGAATTTCTTTTTTCCAACTTTTGTACTCTAAAATACTTAATAAAGTTTAATTTTTTTTATAAGGGTCTGTTGGTAAGTTTGATAAGCAGATTACTAATAATTACATGTTACTAAGATTTTGCTTAATAATTGCAGGCTACTAAGATTTTGCACATGATCAAGTTTATGACATCAATGTTTGATGGATAGGTATGTCCAATAAGAATTTGAACTGTGTTTTTTATGTCTATTATTATTTTGATTGCTTTCATGTCTATTATTTTCTCTTTAAAAACTTCTAATGGAGTTTAATTATTATGTAAATGCTGACTAATGTAATTTTTCAGCGTATGTAGGAGCTGCAAGTGATGAACTCATATTTTGTTGAAAGAGATGAATTCAGATTTGTTTATCTAGGATAATTTGTCTAATGTTTGAGATTGAATTTTAAGTATTGTGAAACAATTTGCAAATTGAATTTTATTTGAAATTGCAATTGGATTTTGTTTGAAATTGTATTTTAAACTCTTGTTGTTGACAGATTGGATTGGATTTGTTGGAAAAAAATTGTAAATATTTTGTTTGAAATTGGATTTGTTGTAAAAAATTCATGTACTTCGTAGAAAAATCTGAACTGAGTCTGATTGTGTTTATGATTTGGTATTCATATTAGTTGATAATGTGTTTATAATTTATTTTATAAGTTGTCCAAAGTTAGGTCCAATTAGTTATTTATGGTTCAGTCCAGTTCAGTTGAACTGAGCTTGTTCTGAATAGAGCTCAATCCAAACATAACTTAGTTTTGAACAACATTGAACGGGATGAATATGAACTTGAAAAATTTCGTTTTGGGCCGATCATGAACAGGACTTGTTCCATTCAATTTTGATCTGGACCGATCATAAACAGGACTTTTATTCATTAGCAGCCCTAATTGAAACGCATCCAAGGAAAAATAAGAAAAAGATGGCTAGGTTGACTCACTCACCCAACGACTTTTTAATAAATATCACCTGTACCTCTATTTCTGAGTTTGAATATGGTCCGTTTATTAAATACTTCTACGAAGTTGAAGAGATTCTTTGATCCAGATTTTGATCAGACGATCCGGATTAGAGCTCACTGTTTGAGGTAATGCAGAGGATAGATCTCCATGCTTTTCTGGTCGCAAAAGTCGCTGATGACTTTTTCTTTACAGTAATGACTGATCAGACGGAAAAGAGAGAGCTACCTCCCAACAGTCGAACCTCGCCCCAACACAAACTCACTTGCGCACACAGAGAAAGAGGGAGAAATAGGTGGCCATGGCTGCCACATTAGCATCTAGCATTGTGTCCTCTTTGCTTCTTAAGCTCGGCGGCTCCATTTGCCAGGAGCTCGTGCAGTCGGGGTGTTTCAATTTCAGAGAAGGGGTCAAAGACATGCGAAGCATGCTCACCACTATCCAAGCTGTCCTTGCAGACGCTGAGGAGAGGAGCATTCGTGACAAGGCGCTCTGCGATTGGTTGAAGAAACTCAAAGATGCGGCTTATGATATCGACGACTTGCTAGATGAAATCCATGGTGAGTTTGTTATGAGAACCAACAGGGTACGCCGATTCTTTTCCTCTTCCAATCCGGTCTTGAATCGGATTACTGTATCTTGGAAAATTAAAATGCTGAAGAAAAGGTTGGATGAAATTGCTACTGAGAGGATCCAATTCAACTTGAGCCCGAGAAGCGGCCCGGCCACACAATTGGTGGTTGGGAACCGCGAGACAATCTCCAAGGTGGATGAATCAAAAATAGTAGGGAGAGGAAATGATAAGGAGGTTATTATGAAGATGGTGCTTGATACAACTTGTGAGGAGGATATTTCTGTCATTCCAATAGTGGGAATTGGGGGCTTGGGGAAGACAACACTTGCTCAGCTGGTGTTCCATGACAAGAGAGCAAATGATGAGGTCTTCGATCCACGGATTTGGGTTTCTGTCTCCCAAAATTTCAAATTACAGACGATTGTGGCGCCCATTTTGGCTGCAACAAAGGAGTCGTGTGATCTTAATAATCTTGAAGCAATCGCGGATTTTCTTTCACGTACATTCACGGGAAAGAAGTACTTGCTTGTGTTGGATGATGTGTGGAATGAGAATCAAGAAGAGTGGGAGAGGCTAAAGCTTTTATTGAAAGATGGAAAGAGAGGAAGCAAAATCATTGTGACAACACGGTACAAGCAGGTAGCGATGATGATGAGAACGGTACCGCCATTCTCATTGAGAGGATTGTCAGAGAACGATTGCTGGGCGTTGTTCAAACTAAAGGCGTTTGAGAAAAGGGAAGAGGAGCTTTATCCAAACCTTGTTGAAATCGGGCAGGAGATTGTTAAGAAGTGCGGGGGTGTACCTTTAGCAGCCAATGCACTTGGAAGCATGCTGCGCTTCAAACGGGAACCTGTCTCATGGAAAGCTGTGAGGGATTGTGAAATTTGGCAGTTAGAAAATGATGATATTATCTTGCCATCTCTAATGCTGAGCTATGAGCAAATGCCTGCAGATTTGAAGCAGTGTTTTGCTTATTGCTCTATATTTCCCAAGAATTATGAAATAGAAAAGGAAAAGCTCATCCAGCAATGGATTGCTCTTGGGTTTATCGATTCGGGGAAACAAACAAATTGGCCAAAGGAGGATAAGGGTAATGAGTACTTCGATCATCTACTTTGGATGTCTTTCATTCAGGATTTGGAGGACAACGAAAGTGCAAAATATGGTGCAAAATATGCAATACATCATTTGGTGTATGAGCTTGCTCAATCTATTTCAGGGGAAGAAGTCCAATATATAAGTCATGATGAACAAACTAACAGTGCGCTTGACTTATGCCGCTATGTTTCTGTGTGTAATGGTATAAATCAAGTTCCCCGCAGCCTATTGAAAAAGCTGCGTGCACTTCATTTCAGAGAAGGACCCCTGTATTCTAAATTTCTATGTCACTCGAAGTGCCTGCGAGTACTAGATTTACATGGTAGCCAAATGAAGGAATTACCAGATTTTATCCACCCATTAAAACGTCTGAGGTACCTCGATCTGTCAACATCATCTGTCGAGAGCTTACCTAAATCTTTCCATATGATGCCCAACTTAGAAACTATTCATCTATCGAATTGTTCCAATCTCAAGGAGCTTCCTAGCTCAATCGGTATCCTCAAAAATGTTCAAAACCTGAACCTTGCAGCTTGTAATTTGGTCTCTTTGCCAGATTCTTTAGGAGGCCTCCAAAACTTGAAAATTCTTAACTTATCATCTTGCAGTTATCTCAAAGAACTACCCGAATCCATTTGTGGACTCACAAAATTACAGTCACTTACCTTGGAGGCATGCAGTAATTTGTTGAGATTACCTCAATCTATTGGCAACTTACAGCACTTGCAGTGTCTGAACCTTTCACGGTGCGGCCTTCTCAACTCATTACCTGAATCATTGGGAAATGTCTTAGACCTTCTTATTTTAAATTTGTCACTATGTAATGATCTGAAGGCATTACCAGAAACAATAGGCGGGATCATTAAATTGCAAAAATTTGACCTGTCGCAATGTAGTCGCCTTTTGAATTTGCCCAAATCTATTGGCAACTTAAGAGACCTTCAAATCTTAACATTTTCACATAATTCTAGTTTAGAGATACTACCATTGTCAATTGGGTATCTCGAAAACTTGCAAATTCTGAATCTCTCTATGAACCTTGAGCTGAAAGAGCTGCCCAATAGCATTGGTTGCCTCCGCAATTTAAGAACTCTGATCCTTTTTCATTGTTGGAACCTTCAAATGCTGCCAAACTCAATTACGTGCTTAACAAAATTAGAGACACTAGATCTTGTTGGTTGTGAAGAATTGAAGGAGCTACCAAGTGATATTGCCAGCATGGTTAACCTCCGATTTTTAATCAATAACGAATGCCGATCACTTCAAGGACTTCCACTTGATATGAGGCTTCTCACTAAACTCGAAAAATTACCCCTGTTTATTGCCGGTCTACAAGAGGTGGATAAATATAGTAGTATTGCAGAGCTAGAGCACCTAAACCTTCTAAGTGGTGACCTGCAAATCAAATTCCACGGGCATGGGAGGAACTTAATAAATGATGTGGCAAGGGCAAGGATTAATAATAAGAAAAAATTACAGTCATTGAAATTAACATGGCCTAGTAATGATATTGATATAGATGAAATAGAGGTGCTGTTGGAAGCACTTGTGCCCCCACCAAGCTTGGTGGTTTTGCACATTGATGGATACACAGGCCGGACATTCTCAGGCTGGATGTTGAACAATTCACTTCCTAAACTTGTGAATTTGGAACTAAGTAATATCCCAAATTGTAGCTCCATTCCTCCCCTAGGGCAACTCCAGTTCCTACAGTCCATCGAGCTGAGGCACTTGACAGGTCTCAGAACTATATGCCTAGATTCTTTCGATAACAGAGAACAGACAGTAGTTTTATATCCATCTCTAAAAGAACTTCACTTTGAAAATTTGCCTAACTTGGAGAAATGGCCAACTGCAGTTACAACCAATAATGGTGAAGAAAGAAGTATGAAAGTACTCATGTTCCCAAAACTTTTTAAAGTAACGACAATTGAATGCTCAAAGGTGATGCCAGCTCCATGCTTACCTCCATTTGTATCAGATCTAACAGTTACCGAGAGCAGTGAGATGCTATCCTCAAGGGGACCAGCAGGGATGTATTCTTCATCGCTTCTGAGAAGATTGTGGATTAGAAACTGTGCTGTATTCCCGAACGGTTGGTGTACTTTAGAGTACCTATCAAAGTTGGAGTACCTGACTATTGAAAACTGTGATGAGCTGAAGGACTTTCCAGAAAGCATGAGGTTTTTAGTCATGTTAAAGAGGTTAAAGGTTGTGGAGTGCAACAATTTGGAAGGTCTACCTGAATGGATAGGTGATCTGGTGACACTCGAGAGTTTGGAGTTAATTTGCTGCCCCAAGTTGATTCAGTTGCCGCAAGGTCTACAAAGCCTCACTGCACTTGATGAAATAATTATTTCCAATTGCGGTGCAATACTAAAGGAGCGCTGTCAGAATAATACCGGAAAGGATTGGTTCAATATTCATCATATTCAAAACATCTCCATCTCATGAAGGTAATAGTAATACTGTATTGGTTCAATATTCATCATATTCAGCACAGTCTTGTTGTAATAGTAATTGTGTGTTGTATCAGATTAGTACATGACTAACGCCATTTTTGGATGGAGAGTAGAGGGGAGGGAAAGAATAGATAGAAAAGTTTCCCTTGAATCGTGTTTGGTTGACATACTAAATAGAAGTGTTAAGATTGTATGCAAATAATAAACTGTGATACTGGTAATTATTCAAACCAAATAAAATACTGTGTTTAGTGCATAAATAAATCAGTAAATAAGTATCTGTCTCTTCATATGTCGGACGGAAAGACAACATTATAAAAATCTACTTATATAGTTAATTGTTTATTACCAGTATCACATCATTATAAATTTTCTCGAGTTAACAGTGATACTGGTAATTCTCTTCATATGTAGATTTTTAAAAGACAAATGATTTTTGTAAGTACATTTTTTTATGAAATGTGAAGTACAAGCCAACCCTCCTGCATAAATTCTTCTCTAGGTTTAGGTGCCTGTTGTAAATGCTGCTATATGCTGGCGTCAGGGTAGTATGGTAATTCTTGTTACAGTACCTAAAAAGGTGTTGCATTGATGACTCTTTGGACCTAGTTTATGCATGCATGCTCTGATTAGGAACAAATTTTTTGGTCATGAGAAGTTCAACATGCATTTCTAGCAAGATCAGTTTGAGTCCGAAAAACAATTGATGTGTATAGCATTCACACAGAGGATGTACATAGCATATGTATATACCAAATTAAAAATCAGTATGCATATCTAATTAGTCTAATAATTTTCCTTGCTTTTTTTTTTTGTGTGTGTGTGCAGACCACTCTTTTGGATTATATCTGCAAGAGCAAGGTACTTCTGTGTACTCAATAAGACAAAATTTATTCTTTTCTATATTAATTTTTCTTTCATTCAAGAAAACATTTATGTTGAAAGTAGAGATTTGTAGGTGGTGGCATCTGAGGCAGGTGGAATTATACAGGTTATTGGTGCATATACAGTTCTTGTATCAGTTGATGGTCAACGACAGTATTGTGTATTTCTTGACACACCAGACCATGCGGTACACATTATTGTAAAGGGCATAATAGTCAAATGTACTAAAAATATTTAATTAACCTTCCATAATTTTAATTAACCAAACAAGAAACAAGATGGAAAGGAAAGTTAAATTTATTTTCCCTCATTAATCATCCAAACATGAAAAGGCTAAATATATTAATCTCCTTTCCTATTCCATTCCATTCCCTTCTATTCTTCACCTCCCCTCCCTTTCTCTACTCTCCATCCAAACAAGGTGCAAGTGAATATGTTACAAGAAACAGGGAATCTTTTGACAGATTTCCCAACTATTGTAATGGTAAACATAGGAGCTGTGATCAACTTCCAACTTACATTGAATTCTTATCACCTATATTTTAAAGTTAATAGAGTCACAATTGTTTGTATCACAGGGCACAACAGAAGTTTCAAGCTCCAAGTGAAGGCTTTTATTTATCCATGAATCAAAACCCTATATCACAAACAATGCACTGTAGAAATTACAACTTATACTGAAGAATCTATTCCACCAAGTGTCGGAGGCCAGTGATGATCGGAAAGGGTCAAATTGCGCCACTGAGTTCTTTTGTCATAATGGTCTGGGGTGCTGAGAGTGAATTTTCATGATTTCAGGGAGGATTTTGATTGAATTTTGTCAATTCCTTTTATTTGCAAAATCATTTCAGCGCATAGAACAGGTTTCTTGGACAATTTACAAGGTTTGGAGATCAGATTAGGGTGCTGTCATGTGACTCATTTACTGATTCATTGCTATTGAAGTTAGTTAGAAGAATAATTATGTTTTAATGGAATTGAGGCTTACATTGGATTATCTTATGTCAATCTATGATGTAGGAGCCTAGACTGGTTCATTTTTTACGCATTGCACCATCAGAAAAAGAGAAAGTTCAATTTACTGATTTTTATCAAAAGAAGAAATCTGATGCATTCAATATCTATCAAAATTTTGAATTTTAATCTAAATCTATGCCATAAAAATGTCTTAAATCATTTAAGTAAGATGAAAATATGTATCTGTAAACGAATTAACCATTTATTTGAATTGGAATTTCAATTTTAGCTCTGGTCAACTATTTCAGTTGACTTTTGTTATGTATTTTTCAGATACATATTGGTTCGCCTATTTCTCCAAATCTGTTAATCCAAAAATTCTACAAAATTCAGTAAAAATACTTTTAACTATACTATATATGCTGTGTAATTTTTAGAATGAAATTCAAAAGGGATAAATAGATTATTTTTTGAAAGAAATGGACAACAATGCCCCTATGTGAACATATTTCTTATTCCAGTGATTTTTATGAATGCACTATGCTTATTACTGACCAGTGAGGTATGTGATACTATGAATCAAGCACAGGAAAGAGAAGCAAGAAAATCAAAAGAAACATAAAATAGAACAAGGAATTCATCAAATTTCGATTAAGAAACATCATTTTTACATTTACTCAAGTTTACTTACACCCTTTTTTTTTTTAATTTCGTCAGCATAACGGCATGAGTTTGGTTTTTTTCTCAGTAACCCAGGGCTGAAAAGCCTAGGTCCATTGCTGGACTAGGCTGGACGCCCAAACTAGAGGTGAATAATCCTCTATAAAGAGGTCCGGACTCTCGGTAACCTTTCTCTAGATTTTATCCAAGCCTAGTAGAGATGCTTAATTAGAAATACTGATTGTTCTTTGTCACCTTAATACGACATTTACTTGGGACTGCTAGCACCTACCTAAGCTTCTAGGTTAGGCACACACCCTACTAGGCTGATTAATAGTTGTTGCCAAATGGATATGAATGGTCTTGGATAGGAGTCATTGATTAATTTATTTTTCATTACATTGTTTGCAAAGGATTATATATATATAATAGTATCATGCCCGTACATTACAACGGGAACATATTATAAGTGACAAAAAAAACATTCTCATACAAAATGACATATTTTCAATGTATAACAATTTAACAATTCTCTTAATCATAAACGGAGCACCAGGACAACCACATCAACAGTTGAGCAATAAATTTTCGAAGTTCTTTTCTTTACTTTGAAGCATTAAATTTAATATTAAGACAAGCATATAATACACACATTCATGTTATATATTAGTCAACAGTTGAGCAATAAATTTTCGAAGTTCTTTTTTTTTACTTTGAAGCATTAAATTTAATATTAAGACAAGTATATAATACACACATTCATGTTTCCAATGTATAACGGAGTTTCATCAGATTTTGCTCTCAAAAAGTATGTACTGAACTCATTAGAAATTTCAAATTCAAGCATAACTACATTATAATTACTCACGTCCATGTTTTCAATGTATAACATATCTTCTTCCGAAAGCCTAGATAAAGATATATTATTGGTATATAAGAAGCAATGAAAACTCAAACCGAACTTTTAATGAAAATACTAATTTACAAGTATTGTTCTGTCCTTCCAAAAAGACAAATCCAAATTAGAAATCCAAATTCAAGTCAGGACAATCAGAGTATGTATACATCAAATAGATACTTGCAAAACCAGGGAATCACATTACTACAAGCATCTATTTTTTTTACTGGTAATAGAAGACAAATTTTTCCTGAAAATTGAAGAGAGGATAAGTGTGCCCCACGTAAGACATCTGTTTCAGCCTAGCTAGATTAGCAAGTTGGTTAGCTCTTTGATTGCCCTTTCTTGGTATATAAACACATTTAAACTGGGGATGTTGTGACAACAATATCCCAGTCTGCACAATTTGCGAGTATGCCCTCCAGTCTGCAGCCTCCAAGTGATGCCACAAATTTCTTGTATTAAAGGTCGGTACCAGCAGCTCCGAATCCGATCGAAACAAGCATTCCGATATACCCAAGCTACATGCTGCCTGTAAAGCATAAAGAAAGCAATGTTTTTATGAAAGGCTGAGTCAGCATCCGATTTATGTATAATCTCATACCTTATGAGTTGGCCATGTTTTTCTATGAAGTATGCCGCCCCTCCCTTCTCAGGGTCTTTAAGGGACCCATCAGTCCATCAAGTGAAACTGTCAGATGGCCATATGCAGCATGGTTACTATGTGCTTTGAAAATTCCTGTTCTTCTTATTGTTGGCGCGAAAGACGATAGCTGAACCACTGAATGCAACATGGTTACTATGCGCTTTGAAATTTCTTGTTCTTCTTATTGTTGGCGCTTTGAAATTTCTTGTTCTTCTTATGGTTACTATGCAACCTCTCTTCTATGCATTCCTCAAATGCAAGTTTTTTTTTCTGCAGCTGCAGCTGCTGCCAGTTAGACTCATAACATGGAGAACAAACTGGATATGAAACATTATAGGAATTAAGTAAACAAAAGCCGAGGAGTGAAGTACTTAGTAGCCCAATTCTTGCAGGAGAAAAAGGAGGCACACCATCAAGGGTCTCTTCTACAGGGTCAGGTGCATTACGGATCCACCGGATCAGATACCCATTAAAGGCCTCAATAAAAGACTTTTGAGTCCCAATCTAATCTTCTAGATGGTGGTGCCATCTGGAAATTTCTTTCTCCAGTCGTAAGGTGAACCTTGCCACCGGCTTTGGATCAGATCGAATTCGGGGCTTTATGTTGC
The DNA here is from genome assembly GCA_964058845.1 of Carex sylvatica. Classification (NCBI taxonomy): domain Eukaryota; kingdom Viridiplantae; phylum Streptophyta; class Magnoliopsida; order Poales; family Cyperaceae; genus Carex; species Carex sylvatica. The sequence goes on from CAXKVR010000476.1 coordinate 91,531, forward strand.
AGGTGTTTAGGCCCTTTATGGCTTTTAACTGCTTGTTTTTGGCAATAAAAAATGGATCTCCACATTCTGATCAAGCTGATACAGGAAAAGGAAAAAGAAAAAAGAGCAAGTCAATTGATTGGTTTATTTTATCTCAAATTATATTATTTTTTAAGTACCTTAAAAATTTACATGTATATACCCATCATATCTAATTTATGAAGTAAAATAATCCAAACTTAGATTATTTTCATTGTCCTCGCTCAGGGCTTCATATGTTTTGTGGTATATAAAATGGAAATTATTGCTTTGCAGGAGCATAGCTGAAGTTTTGAGTTTTTTATGGGTACAAGTGAAATTTGTCTTTCATAATCAAAGAGATTCTGATAGAAAGCTAATCTATTCCAAAGTTGATCCTTGGCGTAAAGTGTTGAGGTGTACTTAGCCTATCCAATCAGAGATTTTTTTAATACGTCCAGACAATTATAGGTATCAAGAGCAAACAATTCAATTAAATATTTAATCTACCAAACTGACACTGAGATATAATGTATTTTAGGATACCAGTTGGTTACTTGCTTAAATGAGCATATCTGTCAATATTAGGTTTATCCCAGCTTGCAATCCATGCAAAAATTAAAATGGTACTATTCATTTTACCTCGTGGTAAAAAAAAAAAACTTATAACTACTGAAACTCGTCATCCATGCAAAATAATCGGTAAGGAAAGTGCAAAAAAAATTACAGCACCTCGACGGTTATGAAACTGCCGAAAGATAACCACTATTCTATTTTCTTAAAAAATATTGCAAACTTGTTGAGAGGTATAGATCACGCAAAAGTTTCTGGTAGTTAGGATACCAAATCGTATACTTCCAGGCGCATATGTGCTCACAATTTAATTAATAAGAAAGAGAAAAAAATTTGAAAATAAACATACCTTTGCACAAGTTGTGTGAGGTGGAGCTGTAGCTCTTCGTCCCGTATGTGGTGTATCCGACTTGAGATTGTATCAGCTGACCTCATTACTGCGCTGATCCTATTGCTCTCTTGTGATTGCATCATTGACAGTTTTGATTACATTATAGTCTGCACCGTGATCATCCAAGCACTTGAGCCTTCGATACTTTTTCTCATATTCAGCTCAAAGCTTCTCTTCATCCTAGAATAATAACCTAAATTTATCTCAATTTTTTTGAAAGGGTTGTGAAAGTTTCTATTAAGGAGGGAAAAAAGACAAAAAGCTACCTTTACTTCATTGTATAATTTCTTTTCCCTCACATATAATTTGTCCAAAGTCAGAGAAAGGCTGAGAGGGGTCAAACCGTTAATGCCACCATTGGCAGTGCCTGCAATAGAATTCCCACTTGCTTTTCCAGTTTTGCCCCTGGATAGATGCTTGTGAGGAAGATAAGAGTTGGGCAATATGGGAAGAGGGTCCAAGATCATAGAAGAGATGGCTGCACCAACATTTACAAGAGATATTTTCATTGCTACCATTAATTGTAATGATGTAAAGAGAAAAAAAAAATGCTAAAAAAATATTATGACTATTGTTTACAAATTGCACAGAGGTCTCTCTTTCTTAATAAATAAAAAAGATCTTCGAATCATTGAAAGGGGAGAAATATTTTTCGAATTACTTCACAAGTTTAGGGCATTTGGGCAAATTTCACAAAAGAGATAATTTTTTGGACTTCAATAGCAGTCATAAGAAAAGGAGATGGTTCTTTCTCATCTTCTGGTAGATATTTTTATTACACCCAAATATGGTCAGTCTCAGTACTGATACTTGCTCATTGTTAATTTGATGATATATCAAGGGGAGACGAACACCTCACCTGAGATGGTCCCGTGCTAAATCTTTGAGCTGCTAGGAGAAGAGGATTGAGCAAGTCGGTCTTTACTCTAGGATTTAGATTGTATCCTTCACTTTTGATTTAAAAACCAAACAAAAAGTAAAATTGATCAGAAAAAAACTACAAATTGAATTTCGTTTAACATTGAAGTCGATAGAAAAGAAATTTATGAGAAAACCTTGCGACGAAGGATCGATGCTGGTGCTGATGCTGAGGGGCGCGGGTCTGAGGCGAGAGAGCGAGAGAGAGATGGCCGAGAGCTTTTAGGGATGGGAGAGAGAGAGATAGGTTGGCGCGGGTCTGAGGCCAGAGAGAGAGAGAGAGAGATGGCGGAGGCGATTAGTTTTTTTTTTTTTTTTTTTCTTTCTTTGGAAGAAGGGATCGGGGAGGGGCAAAAATAATTCGGCGCCTCTAGTGAATGGACGAGCGTCCCAGCGAAATTTTTTTGACATCTGAGATTCAATCCGTACGATTAGGTATTCAGAACAAAAATATTTGTGATAATAGGTGTAGCAATACGTGTAACGGATACAATTTAAACTAAATGTAGGTTTCTACACATATAAAGAATGTATTTAATCAAAGAAATGTTGATTATTGAATGGGAGGATTTATATTCAATTCGAATTTAGATCAATCAATTCCAACTTTTAAAGTTTCTGTCAGCCAATTCAATTTAAGATGCATAATATAGATGAGAATTGCTACGTAGCCGTTTTAGTATTTCACAATTATTTTACCAGCCATTAGGCTTTCCTATAACACAAAAATCTAATCCAACATATTAATTTTCTCTATACACATATGGAGATGCACAACAACAAGCACTTACACAGTACACTCTCTATCTATACACTTGGCTAACCTATGGAGGATATCCAGATAAGCAATTGAAATTACTTGGCAATCAAAAATTTCACTCAAAATTAAAATCTTTATTTGGTTAGTAAGATAGGATAAGATTTTAACTAATTAAGTCAAACTTAGCCAATAGATGATAGAATGGTGATTTAAACATTCCTTTATGTGGTCTCACTGAAACAACATATCACTTATTTGTTACTTGTTCATTTGCCTCAGCAATTTGGTTTTGGATTACTGCCTATAATAGATTTACCTTTGATTGTCAACTAGTTTAGATTTATGGTATATAGATGCTTGTATTCCCCTTAAAGACACTCTATTAGTAGAATTAATCAGAGCAGCAATAATTTGAAACATTTGGTTAGCTAAGAATAAAATCTGTTTCAATGACTCACCAATTCCATCAGTTAAGAATATTGGTAACTCTATTATCACTCTTACCTCCTACTGGTGCAAAATTAGACAAGATGATACTTATTTTAAATTAACCTTAATTCTTTCTATGAATGTGACGCTTTTAAATCAGGTAGACAGTATTATAATTCTCTCGAAGACCGATACATCGGAGGAGGGAGACAGAATCTGAAATTCCGAAGAAGATCCATGTCATGGACTAGAGGGGTCCGACTTCTCAGACTATCTTAAAGACAGGGCAGAGTATGATGCTGTCGATGCTGCTTATTTTGCTTCAATTCAAAATGACCCATCTGTTTCTTCTCTTGCTAGTTCCTCCACAGACCCTTAGCACTACCTCTTGTTATATGTGTACTCAAATATTTTGTAGTCAGTACCAGTGGCAAATTCCTATATTTTGGTAGGTTAGATATCTCTAATTAAGTTGCTTTCCAACTAGAGATTTATTGTAATAATTGAACTGTTGCTGTTGTTTTACTTTGGCTGTAAAAATAATCATGTTTCTTAATGAAACAGGTGGTTTTAAACCACTTTTATCAAAAAAAAAAAATTCCTAATTGATTGGAAATTAATGTGATTGATTTTTTTTAGTAAAAGTTGGAAGTCAAACCACTCTAACTTATTTAATATCCACAAAGGATCTCTCCATCCGAATTTCAAACCTGCAACCTCCCATACAGAGAATATTGGCTTTGCCACTATAGCAAATGCTAGTTTTCATTTATGTGATTGATTGCATAATCTTCAACAAGTAGATAGATACATGCAGCTAGTTCATGCATATATTGGGTATTACATGTAACCATTTTCCAAGGTTGACCCGGAAGAATATATACATGCATGCAGAACGTGAATTAGAAATATTGAAAGAATTAAAATTTTCAGTTTATTGAATTAAAACTATCTTACAGAGAACATTTAATAATAAGCACAACCCATATATCAAACAAGGGTTTGGTTCTGTTAAGTAATTACAAATCTGTACAAATGAATCATAAATTAGTTGTATGTATAAATCATCAACAATTTTGAATCTGTCAGAAAGAAAAAATTGAATATGGGTCAAGTTAGAGCAACTTTCTCCTAGACTAGAGCTACTTCAATTCTTTCTTCCCCCTATTGCTCCTCATATCCATCTTTGCAACTTTCATCTCAATATAGAATGCCTTAGAAGAGTGTTTAGGGGTCTCGACCCTCGTGCACCACGCAATGCATCCTTTGCTTTCTCTACTACCTAATTACCATAGAAAGCACAGTTTAGTTATTTCATCTTCCTTAACCAATGAATAACAGAGACGTCGATGAATTACATTTATTTTTTTCGCTTGATGCAGTATATACTATGGTGTTTTGCATTTTATTCTATTTGTTGTTTGATATCAGTATGACCAGATAATTTTTTCTTCATAACCACAATTAATGCATGTAGTTGAAGCCACTCCATCTCATCAAGAATAAATAAGTAATAAAAGCATTGGTAATTTTCTCTTGATTTTGTAAATACGTTTTTTATCAAAAAAATTGTTAGTTGGTATTAAAGCCACTAACCATCAAAAAAAATTCTCTTGATTTTGAAAAAAAAAAAAATACATACCTTCCCAAGACCCCTAGTGTTATAAGGGGATGCTCTATGAGTTGTTGCTGTACATGTAGGAGGTGATTTTCTGCTTATTTCTTGTCTACAAGTCAATGTCGCAGTGGCTTTGCTTCTTGTCACCACGCCAATATTATTGTTGTTAGCTAAAATATTTGGAAGGCTTGATTCCTATAATGCACATAAAAAGCAATTGTAAATTGAAGCTACTTGTATATTATTTAGCTTTTAGGTATAAGTTTTGAATTGGTATATATGTACCAAAAATAAGACGGTAGCGCAATGTTTGATGACCTCCAAGTTCATTCGTGCATCATCAAGACTCCTGTACATATATAAGTTCTAAATTAGAAATCATTTTATACTTCAGCTTCTGGCAAAGCTCTTCATCCACTATAGTAAATTTGATGAAATTATTTAATTAAATTATTATGACAAACCTGTGCTTTTGTGGCCCAATTTTGAAGTAGGAAGCCAATGTTGCCATCTGTAATAAGTTTGTATATATGAGTACCAATTAATGCGTCACAAACTGTATATTATCTCAAGAATAACTTGAAACACCTAATGACTCCACTAAGACCATACGTTATCATTAAGTAATACTTCCAAAGTTCTCAAAGATTAGAGAAATTGATAATGACGATTCAGAGCTGCCATGGAAGAAACATAATTGAACCTACTTTATTCTTTGTATCTATTTCCTTCAGGTTACATGGCACGATGATTTTCTAATTTTCCTATAAGTTTTCAAAGAAAGAAAAATGGAAGGTCACTTTGAGAATTAATTAAAACACATATATATATAAAGAAAAATAACCTTGAGGTCACCAGCTCGTCTGCCAAACCCTTTTGATAGCACATTTAAGGAATCAATTATGCCGATCGGCTCTGGTGCTGATCTGCCTATATCAGCATAAGCCTCTTTCATCCTAGGACAGTCAAACCTTCTAATGTTGTGCCCCACCCAAACTCTACCTACAAACACACACAAAATGTTAGTCTTCTTCTTGACATCATATCAGAGGAAAGTTTTTATAAAAAATATGTAACGGCTATCCACCCACCATGCATTATTTTGTATATCTGATCTGCAACCTCTTCGAAAGGTGGAGCTGAAGAAACAGCTTCACGAGTTATCCCACTAATCCTATGAGGTGCCACGACGGATAGATCTGTTGGCCTAATTAAGGTGCAATAGCTACCTATTTCAACAAGATTTCTAGGACAAACTAAAATGGCCCCAAATTCTAGCATCCAACATCTGCTCTCAGCACCTGTTGGCATCGTCGTTTCCACATCAAAAAACACAAGTTCACCCATGGCAGCTCTCTCTCTCTTTCTCTATCTATCTATCTTCTCTCTCTCTCTCTCTCTCTCTACAAATATCTCTCTATTGATCTCTAGATAAGCGACTGACTATTCCCCACTTTTGCTTTTGTCCTCCCTGTAATGTTATCTGGATAATGTCTTGATTAATTTTGCATGCATGGGTTATATATAGAAAACCAATGAATAGGAGCAAAAGGTTGGTGTTGTTGAAGAGGGGGAATAAATCTATTCAAGGGTTACAGTTGTTTAGCTTGCATGTCACGTATGATCAGTTGATCACCTAAAGAAGGCTTCTTTAGCTTGTTGAGAGGCATGTTTCGGTCAGCCAAGCAATTCCAAAAGACCAGGTTGTAGAGTTGTAGATAATTGGAGGAGATTCTTTGGAGATTCCAAGTTTCATGAGGAATTCTAGTTCTCTGCTAATTGAATTTCTTTTCTCCTCAGAGAGAGGGAATGATTGTAAAACGGATTACATGAAGGTAACGGTTTCTGGAAGTAATCTGGGCTTCAGTTTTATTTCTTTGTGTGTCGGATTCTCTTTAGTCTTTACTTCCAAAATAGGTTTTTGTTCCAGACAGAAATTTTACATAACACGCCTGTGGTTGTGCTTTAGTTTAGTTTAGAACTTCAGATAAGTTCATAACCTCGTTGAATTAATCAATTGGGCTTTGGGCCAGTTTATCTGTCTGACGTACAGCTTTGGAATTCTGCATGAGTAGTGGCCCAACTAGTTATGGGCTTTAAATTCAAGTTATTGATAAAACGATTATGGGCTTCCAGCAACAATTTACACAGTTTGAATTGGGCCTGATCCAGCTATGCAAGGCGTAAAATTTTTGCGCGAGAGATGAATCAACTAGACATTTGCAAAGCACCAACGATTCGTATTTTAATTTTTTTTTTTTTTAAATGAGTTCTTAATATTTGAGTAACCACAATTTAAAAAAAAAAAAAATCTTCTAACCAACTGTACTACCATTCCATCTCGATCGTGTTTTGTTTTTATACTCTCTTTTTAGGTAGTATATATAATATAAAATTTGAGTTACTCCAAATGATCTAGTAAAAAGGGCTATCTAGCTCGACTTCAATAAAATCTGACATATAACATTTTTGTTATATAAGATTTTGGAGGCATTCACCATAGTAAAAAATGACTATTGATGATGGTAGGCTCGATCTTGTGAGGATATCTCTATTATATCAATAGGAATATCCGTAAGAATACTAGACGTAATTAAACATTTTACCCTTATAAATTTGTACAAATACATAATCTTATAGCCCTTTAAATGCAATGCTACAGTTAAGTAGCAATAAATTGAATAGTTGAGCAATGAAAAAAAAAAAACAATAGTGGCCAGCAAGGAGACAGCTATTTTTGCTAAGATTGACTTTAGCAAAGGATTTGACTACATAAACTGGACCTTCCTCACTAATGTTCTGACAAGTCGGGGGTTCCCAAGCAGATGGATTAGATGGATACAAATGATCTTAGAAACATCTTCCTCTCAGGTCTTAGTTAATGGAGATCAAACAGAAACCTTCTATCACAAGCGGGGGTTACTCCAAGGCGACCCGTTATCCCCCATGTTATTTATACTTGCGGTAGATGTTCTGCAAATGATGATCCAAGGCACAAAGGAGATGTTGGACACTTCTGTTTCTTAAAAAATTTGTCAACCACTAATAGCCTTACAATACGCCGATGACATGGCTCTAATTGCAAATGGGTCAATAGAAACAGTGGCAACTCTAAAAATCATCTTGCGCCTGTTTGCAAAGGTTTCGGGGTTGGAAATAAATTATGCGAAAAGTTGCTTCATCCCAATTAACATGACTGAGGTTCACATAGAGGCGGTTAGTGCAATATTGGGATGCTCAAAAACAGAATTCTCGGTTATGTATCTTGGGATGCCATTAACAATCCTCAAGCCGAGCAGAGATATTTTTCTGCCACTAATTGAGAAGCTCGATCGAAGGCTCCAAGGATGGAAGCAAAAATTAATCTCTCGAGGGGTCGGCTGCAACTAGTGAGATCAGTTCTATCCTCAATCCCAATATATTTCATTACATGTTTTTTGTTACCGAAATGGATTGTTGACAGGATAGATCAAATAAGGAGACTCTTCCTTTGGGGGAAAAAATGGATCTGAGGTTAGAGGAATATCGTTGATTAATTGGCAGGTTGTTCGTTTTCCAAGGCAGTGGGGAGATATGGGTGTCACTGACCTATCTCTACAAAATATGGCTCTATTAATGCGCTGGTGGTGGAAGGTTCACTATGACCCAAATTCGTTATGGACTTTCATGATCAACCTCCTCAAGAAAAATACTCGCACAAGGCAAGAAACCAGATTATGGACGGTTGCAGGCAGTTTCTTTTGAAAACAATTACTCAAGTTGCAGTACCTGTTTCATTGGAGTACCTCATGGACCATTGGAAATGGTAAAATAATAAGTTTTTGGTTTCATGCGTGGCAAGGATTACCGATTGCAGCTAACAGAGCGCCTAGGCCGGTACGACCGGGAATAAGCCTGAGTAAGGCACTACCTGACATTGCTCACTTGACACCAGATAGAGCAACTCAGCAGCTTCCAACACTATCTGATGCCGAAGATCAAATAGTTTGGAGTTGGACGACCTCAGGACTGTACACTGCCAAGTCCATGTATGAAAAGTTATGCAAGGGAGGAAAAATAAGGGACCATTATGCAAAAATTTGGAAATATAGGGTACCGTCGACAGTCCGAATTTTTCGATACCTGATGCTCAGGAAAAAGATCCTAACTCATGATGTAATGGCTAGACGTCATTTAAGATGTGTTCCAGATTGTGTGATGTGCCTAAGATGTAGTCTGAAAACAGCCTTCCATTTGCTTTTCAAATGTGACTATGCCAAGCAAGTATGGGATGCACTGAGTACAATCCTCACCTTCAAGCGTGTAGATAAAAAAAGCACACTAAAGAGGACATGGGATAGCTCAATGCGTACTGCAAATGGAAGGCCGATTGGGTGGAAGGAGAAGGGGCCGGTTTTGCTGCTATGTGCATGTTGGCACATTTGGAAACAACGGAACAGGACAATTTTCCAAACAGGAAGGAAGCAGCTGCCACAAGCACTGGCAGAGCAGATTTACATGGAGTACACCTGGTGGCTTAAGTTCTGCTGAACATAGAGCTGCATGGAGTCTGTTAATTAATACAAGTTGCTTTCATATATATATAGTTGCTATTTTAGTGCAAGAGTTGTGTATGTGATTACTATTTGGATGTAAAAAAAAACTTTTCGATTAATGCAAACTTGCTAACCACTAGCAAGAATTCAAAAAAAAAAAAGAGAAAAGAATACTAGAAGTAATTAAACATTTTATCCTTACAGATATGTACAAATACAAAATCTTATAGTTCGTTAAATGCAATGCTACAGTTAAGTAGCAATAAATTGGATAGTTGAGCAATGAAAAAAAAGACAATTCTGTGTGTTTCCTAAATAAAAAAACAAATAAAAAATAAAAAATCAATTATGTGTGCTTTTATCTACTCTGTCTACTATCTTTCTCTCTATCTTACTAATTTTATTCGTTGTTTGCTATTGGTATGGCACTAGTATGAATCGGTTCGTCAAATTCCAGCTACTTTTTATAGGTAATATCCCTTGAATTATTGACAACAGTTTCTTTTCCCTTTCTCCTTTCTATCTTCCTACGTTGTGGCATTTCTTCGATAGAGATTCCAGTAGCATAAAAGACGAGAGCATAGTAACAACGTTCACATTTAATTCGTGAATTATTCGCGAATTAAATATTTTTGAGTCATTAATGTATCAATCTGCGTATAATACGATAGTTCGCGAATTAAACGTTATATTTGCGAATTATTCGCCCATTTAACGTATTTCACGAATTAAACGCGTTTTTAAAAAAAAGTTTGTCGCTGTCCATCACAGCATCACGTGCTCTCCTACAAAAAAGTGTCAAAAACTTACAATTTCCATATGTGGGGCCATCACGGAATTGTTGGCAGTAACTTTTGTATTGTTGGTAGTAACTTTTCAAAACAAAAAAAAAATCCAAGATACAGTGAAATATTCAATGTAACTTTTGTATAGAAGCAATCTAATAATTTATAATTATTTGTTGTTAGTTTGTTAAATAGAATTGAGCAATTTAAAATTCCTCTTTTAAACTCGTAACGCGTCTTGTTTAAGCCACAAACTATTTTCGAATTATATTCGAATTATATTTGAATTACGAATTTTTGACTCTACTGAACTGAACCCGAACTATTCATGTGTCACTATAGACTGGAGTATGAGAAATAATCATTATTTGAGTTTTATCGTCACATAACTAGAGTAGGAGCGTTGCATTCTTCGTAAAAGGTTATACATGGCAAGAAGGCTTGTTATTTTTTTGTTAAAAATTATCTTTGACACTAAAAATTATTGTTGTAACTCGTTATAATGGTTAACAAGCATTGTCATAAATAAGCACATTAAATGCATTGAAACCAGTCAATTGGAACCAACTGTTACAATGATTATTTTAGCCGTTATAGCGGTTGATGCTAGTTACCTACTTTTGTTTCTTTCTCTATAAATAGAAATGAAATCTAGGTTTCAATCTAATCTTTGACCGCCTTAAAATTTAAAATGTCAAATTTCCAACATATCTAGAATTCTCCATTGTTGCTTGTGCATCAAACTCCATTATCTTTACAACAATCTCAAGCCTACTCCACCATACTCAAATCTTGATAAGAATTAGAAAGATTTGTGTAAGATCTCTTGTTTGTTCAAATACTAGGGCCTTTCTTGCTCGAGAGCCTTTAGTGCTCACTTGTTTAGAGCCGTGTGATGACTTATTGGAGTTTTGTAAGAGCTCATTGGTTTTACCTTGTACTATTTTCTCATTGGATAAAGAAATGTGTGTCATCTCGAAGATCGTGAAGCTCCAGAGTTGTAGACATCCTTAAGCTGAATTTCGTAAACATATCTCGTGTCAAGTGTCTCTTAACTCTTCTATTTATTTTTATGTATACTTGTTTATTGTTAAGTTTCTTGATTTTGCCAAAAACAATATACATACAAACGAGATTTAATTTAATATTAGACTATTAAACCAATTAGGGTTAAAAAAATTTAAAGTCCTCATATTCACACACACACACACCCACACCCACACCCCTCCCCCCCCCAGTTAATGTGAGAGAACACTACTAAATTAAAGCCATGTATAAAATAAATGCATAGTAAATGTTTTTGTAGAGAACTATCTCCAAATTAGTTTATCTTCTAAGTCAGGAGTCAGAGAAAAAAAATATAAACTTCATAGTTAATAAGTTCCATTCATGTAGATAAATACCTATGAGTTGTCTATTAAAAGATAGATTCGCAGTATGAAAACTAAAAACAGTGACAATTGAAACAAATTTATTAGTACAAATGGAAAACAAATGTGAAATTTTTTGTTGTAAAGCATATTCATCACACCACTTGTTAAGTAAAAAAGCAGTAGATAAACCATCGTCAATTTCCTTATTTAACCCAAAGTTAATCATATTTTTGTCTTTCAAAATTAAACTCCGAAAAGGAGAGCATCTATAATTTGAAAAAGAGCCCCTATATTTAGTAATGATAATATATTTCCACAATTCTTTGACTAAATTATCTGAAAACTTAATCCACCACTTAGCTAAGAGTGATTGATTCCTTACTTTAAAATCAATAACACCCAATTCCCCTTTATCTCGACTAGAACATACATCTCAAGAAACTAGATGATATTTTTTTTCCTTACATAATTACCTTGTCATAAAAATTGTTTTGTAAATTTATCTATTGTTTTCTTTATTTTCACATATATCTTATGAACATAAAGCCAGTATAAAATGATGGCTAAAATAACAGAATTTAATAAAGTGACCTTACCTCTCAAGAGAACAAATTGTTTCTCCAATCTTCTAATCTTTTCTCTATTTTATCAACCAAATCTTGCCAATCCACATTTATAAGTATTCTAGAATTTATTAGAACACCGAAATAAGTCATGGGTAATTGTGCTAATTTGCATCCTGAAGAATTGGCAAATAAATTATTTTCTTGATCAAACAAATTCAGAGAAAAAAAAGCTACTCTTTGCATAATTGATTTTCAAACCAGAGAGATTTTTAAAAGATAATAATAACCATTTTGTATGCTCTAAATACTTGATATCTGCCTTTAAAAAGAGTAAAGTGTAAGTTAAAGACACTCAATTTGCAAAATCCCCTAAACTATCTAAATAGCCATCTGTTTTAGCTCTAGCCAGGATTTTATTCAGAATATCAACTAGAATGAAAAGAAAAGACAACAAGGTGATCCCCTGTCGTACACCTCTCTTGCAACTAAAATAAGAATCTAAGTTAACCATTTATATTAACACAAGTTATACTTTTCAAAAAAATATCTTTTACCCAATGTTGAAATTTTTCTCCAAAACCTCTTGACTTTTAAGACTTCAAATTAAAAATCTCAATTTACATGATCCGCTTTCTCAAAATCAATCTTAAATAAAACACCTTTTTGTTGTTTAAATTTCACGAAGTTCATGAGCACTAACAACATTGTCAAAAATCAATTATCAATCTATTATTAATATGCAACTCCGAACCATCTCAAATAAAAGTTTGATCTATCCGTGCATAAGAATGAAGTTGCGAATAAATCATGCATAACTTTGTACATAAATATATCCTCATTTACATCTGTGTTTATTGTTTATGACATAAAAATATACTACAAAATAGCATATATCTGACATCCCGCTTTATCGCAAAAATAAAAAATAGAAGTTTAATTTACTTCGCCAAACTCCACTGACCACACACTTCGTACAAGTATTTCCTCTTTAGTTTACAAGGTAACATAATCCGCAAATTTCAAGGGTAAATGTTTTAACAGAGCAGTTTTGGCTTCATGCAGCGCATGAACCATATGCAACGCTGTTATGATTCTGTAGCCCATGCGCTGCACCAAGTCAAAACTACTCTGTTAAAACCTTTACCCAAATTTAAGCCCACTTTAACTAATAAATAACGAAAAGGAAACAAAACTAACAATAATTGACAAATTTGAGCTACCTAAATAATAAAGCTTCTAAATTAATTATGTCCACTGCTAAGAAGAGGAAAAAACTTTAAATAACTGATAACAAAAAGTACATCAACAGCTGCTGCTACATAATGAATCAACTTGATGTTTCTACTGCTCTTCTTCCTCTTTGGAGCAATTAACAAAATATCTAAACACTATACTGATAACCATAAGAAACCAATGAATTTCTAATTAATATTCTAATGTCAGAACCTTGCCCTTTCGCCCCTAGATTTTTTTTAGTTTAGATTATGGTATTTCTGGAGGAAGAGAGCTTAAAATTCCTAATTATCTCTCACAATATACACCAAGTAATATCTTCTGTTTCTGTTTCTGTCTCTCTATACACATTCTTCTCGTTTACTCCCACAAAAATTTTGAATTTAGAAGTAGAGGTCCTGATTCGTGTCGAACTGCAACAGAGAATTCTGAAACTCGTCTAAATTTAGACCCCACATCCAATCGCTCTCCTCTTGCTTCTGCACAGCCAGTGGCTGAATGAAACTGGAAACAGCCTCAGTTGGCTGAGTCGGCTGGATCTGAGTCGGAGTCTGGTTCATGAACTGGTCGAGCATGTCAAACTCCTTGGAGTGCAACTCATGCTCGTGTTCGATGTCCGACTCTGGAGTCATGGTCGACATGTCGTGACTCGCCTCGGTTGACACATGCGATGTGTTTTCATCATGCAATTTCTCCCAGTTGTTCTTCTTGTTGTACAATCGACATAGCACCCAATCATCCAACTGTAACAATTTACAAACATATATATTAATCCAACTGCAAACACAAAAAGGCATGATAAATTCGTAATTAAGTGTTCGTTTTTCTAAATCGATACATACCCTGAGAGAGCCCTTCTTGGAAGTGGTACGGCTTAAATCCGCCAACCGGTACTCATGCATGATCCAATCGGTCTTGACGCCTTTTGGTGCCTTGCCATGGTAGAAAACCAGTGCTTTTTTAATCCCAAGGGGGCGGGCCAAGCTCAACGGCTTAATGGGCTTGTCAGCCCCGGTTGCCTTCCAGTACCCATGACCCGCCGACCGGTTCGGCCTCGACCCGTTCGGATACTTGCGATCCCGTGGTGTGAAGAAGTACCATTCTTTGTTGCCAAATAGTGCCTTCTCTGTTTCCACAGAGAAAGAAATCGATGTAAGTTTCAGAAAAATTCAAATTGACTCTTCCAATAAATTCAATTTTCAATAAAAGAAAGGGCAAATCATCACTTGATGTACAATTCACACTGCAATCAAATTTACTAGAAAATTGCTCCCAAATCAAATTTTGTTTTCAAAGCGTTCAAGGTGTTTGAAGAAAAGTACCTGGTAATTGCCAAGGATCATACTTGTACAAATCAACCTCAGCAATAATCGGCACGGGAATCCGCTGGGATGAAACCTTGCGGACCAAGTAATGCACCACCAATTCCTCGTCAGTCGGGTGAAACCGGAAGCCCGGTGGTAAATTCAACTCAGCCTCAGCATCAATCATTCTTCCCATTTTCTTTCCTCTCTTCCTTCTTCTATTAAACCTTAATTCTTGATATGAAATCCTTTTGCTAACGTTGTCTCGGTGCTTATCGGCTTATCTTTCTTCCTCTTAGCTGTGGATGTGTTTGAAAGAGGAAGGTGGGGGGTGTATAAATATCTGGTAGGTTCTATGAGATTCTCGAATAATTATGAAATTATTATTAATTAAATAAAATATTAAAGGAAGCGTCTAGATGACGTGGACCATTTAATACAGGTCGTATGACCAATCTTTTCGGATTTTTGTGTGAATAGTCACATTTCCGGTTGGCGGTTGCAAGGGGAGATGCACCTCAATAATTTATTTTTTTCTTATTAATGACAGAATTGGATATCTTTCCTACAAGAGGAGACCATGAGGAAGTGACACGTGTAAAGAAAGAGCAGGAGGGGTGAGGAAGCTTCCTCCCTGGAAGAATCATCTACTGTGGGAAGTGGGACCCACTGTACTCTTTTATTTAACTTTAATTTTTTGGCCTGTTTTTGAATAGGGATTGATTGAGGACACCTGTTATGATTCCCAAAGATTCAGATATGCTGGTGCCAAGTGTTCTCAAATAAATTGACACTTGTCATGTTTCGTTTATGTATTTAAGTATATTAATGTGAATGTACAGTATCTATCAAACAAATAATGATTAGTAAGTCACAAGAAGAATTTAGTTTGTTAATTAAGCCTTCAATTGATCTTAATGTATGAAGAAAATTATATCAAAAACAAAAGACCTTATCTTTTTCATGACCTGATTACAGTAATTTGACTTCTAAGAAAAACAATGACAGTAACAAATATATGTCCATGTGTTTAGGCTCACGCTAAACTGTTGGTACAAATTATTACAAAATTCACAAAATTAAATATTTTTTATGGATACTATCATAACAATTATTATTCTTTAAACTAGTTAAATCATCTATTCAATTTTGTAGTTCAATAAATTACATAATTTCATAATTGTCTTCTTCATTTCTTTGATCTAGTCAAATGTATTAATTTTTAAGAGAAAAAAATTGCAAAGTCTAAATAACAAGAATGAAATATTCGAATTTATAGAAGGTCCTAGTCTCGAGCCAGTTTTTGATTTAGTGACAAAAATAATATCTTTTGTAAGAGGTTTCAAATTTGAAATCCAAATGAGAAAATTTCTTATAAATAATAAATAGTTGAGTAATTTGACCTCTAACTTTTACTATTAAAAAAAGAGATCATACTCTCTCTGTCCCTTAGCCCCCATTATTTTAGCTTCATTTCTAATTTGATGTAATTTTACACATGTTTTGTAATAACTCAAATATAAGAGTACTCGTATTTGATCATACAGTGTTTCAGTGGAACATAAATAATTAAGATTTCATAAGACTACAACTATTTTTTTTTTAGTAAAAGTGGATATATTCTACCTGTTTCATTACAAAATAATATAGTTTATACAAAAGTAACACATAACACTGAATAACGAAATATAGACCTAACTAGTGGAACACAATCAACTAGTAGCTATCATTCACAAAACATAGTAACATAAAATACCACAAAACATAGTAACATAGCAGCAAACACACAAAAGAATCCCCTAAATATCACTAATTAATATCACTAATATCAATCTCTGGTAAAAGATGAGCTAGTATTAACTAAAGACAAATTACGAGACAATAAGACCATGACTAATTAAAATCTTAAGTAATCATGGATTTTTCTGGAGGAAAGAAGCAAATGAACGATTTGAGCCCGGTCGAATTCAACGAATCAGCCGAAGGATTGTAGAATTACCGTAGGTTTACTGTAAATAAAAAAAAAAAACTCGTTCAAATTTATATAGTATATATAAAGTGTTTATATTAACTTTCTATTAAATATTTTCCATGTCGCGTCGCCACTTGTAGGTGACAAAACTTAATGCTATATCAATTCCGGGGCTGGATTAAGGAGAGGTTTTGCTTGTCGAAAGGGGAAATCAAGACTTTGTGCTGAGTTGAAATCTTAATTGGATATTCTAGATCAACTGATATAGAATATTCGTGTAAATTAGTGACTGATACATACATTAACACCAGAATTGGACACGGTCAAACCAGAAAACCAAGGCGGGCAAGAGACTAATTGCAAATTGCTGCTAAATCAGGTAATTAAATTTGGTAGATGCTTCATTTAATCCATTGACGGGTATTTTAGATGACGTCATTGGCTACATACTTATCCATTACCTCACGTAGTCACGTGCACTATATTAAAAACATGACCATTGAGAGTTTGGATTGTATGTGAACTTGGCTTTCTAACAGTTTCTGTGACACAGCATCAAGCATTTCAATTTCTGCAGCATTTGATATAAATAATGAGTGATAAGAATGACATTAATAATAGCACCCTGTCAAAATTTTTAGTGGACATTAGCTTTGTCTGTGCTTAGAGTTATTTGGAATGAAAATTAAATATATTTTAGTATATCACTAAATATAATAATATGGACGCAACGCACAAATTATACACTAATAATGCCATGAGCTTACATCTTTACAAATATAAACATATCATAAATTTGCGCATTTTATTTTTATATATTTTAGAAATACAAGCTATTGTTGACGTCTCTAAAAATTGAAGCAAGCTCATGTTAAGTTCGCTCTCTCTCTCTCTCTCTCTCTGCTCCTTTCTTCAAAATAAGTACATGGTAAGTTTTCAGTTAAAATAAGTCACAACACTGAGTAAAACAGAAACTGAAGCACAGAAGATCAGACCACATGGTTTGTGTAGAGGCGGCGACGCATAGACGCCTCCTTTCCTGGGTCTCTGGTAAAAGCGGTAAGAGGTCAATAATTGGTCGTGCTATCCTTCGAAACTAGCGAAGAGGTATACTGTGAAACCTGACCCCATTTGGTATATATTGTCTTTTGAGATCCAAAAATGAGTGTAGTAGTTGTGTTGGGTTAATGGATTGTGGGGCTGTGGCCTGTCCATTCAATTGCTTGACCGGCCCCTTGCAGCTCGTGCACATGAACCAACAAGTTGACATTATTGACCTGACTCTTCATTCCCATCTGATGGTTAAACGTGATACCTACACTTTGGTAACCAGTCACAAATGACAATGCACATAAAATTGCTGTCAACACCGATTAAGAACTCGTCAAACTGAATAGTTGACCGTTAATTTTGATAGTTATTAAGACAAACTAGTTAGGAGTGAGATTCAGATATTCAGCACATAAGTAAATACCGAATTTCCTGATAATATTGTTTAAACCTTTTTTTATTGGGAAAATTTGATTCATGCCACTCTAAAATGTCAAAATGTCGAATTTAGAAAAATAACACTTTAAAATTTTGATTTCGTTAAATGCCACTCCAAATCTCATTTATTAAGAAAAATACCACCCCAAATCTTATTTATTAAAAAAAATACCACTCTTAACAAATTATTATGCATTTGTAATAAAAAATAAACAAAATATATTGTATTTTGAGTAGTATTTTCGTATATTTCAAAAATACCCTCACCCTTTCATTTCTACATCCTTAATGGGTCCGATCCTTTCATTTCTCACCTGTCTCCTCTCTTCCCAGTCGCAGCCAGCCTCTCTTCCCAGTCAAGCCTCTCCTCTCTTCCGTCGAGCCTCTCCTCCCAGTCGAGCCATACCATGTTCTCCCAGTCGCTGTCGTCCGCCTCTCCTCCTAGTCGCAACCACCCAAGCGATTCCTCTTTGCCGAGTATGAGGTGTCCGGACTGCGGGAAGCAATTGCTAAGGCTCGTGAGCGGTACAAATGACAATTCAGGGAGGGTGTTCTACAAATGCTTGGCTAATAAAATGGTACTGTGTTCTAATCTCAATTTCTTGGGTATTGTGAATTTTGGGTTGAAATTGGCCAAATTGGGATGAAAAGCTGCACTAAACAAGTCTGGAACTATTCTTTAAGTGTGTAATTATGCCTCGATTAAATTTCAATTCCAGTATATACCATTATAATGTTCTTTAAATTGGGAAAATTGTGAATTTTCAGTTTTTTACCAGTATAATTTTTATCATGCTGGTTTTTGGTTTTAATTAGATAAGTAGATTTCAGTTTATTAGAATGTTGCTCCAGTATGTAATCTTTACTCTATATTGATTAATGTAACGTCTAAGGGCCTTTTCTCTAAAAAAAAAATACAAATTCAGAGAGATGCAGGTAATTAGGAAACCAGAATCCACACCCAATATTAGTAAACACTAGTGCAGCATTCATTATGTTCAGAAACAAACCTGAGGTAATAAGTTCTGTATAGGGACCATCATTGAAGAGTTTTGACAAACCATTTTGGATTAAAAATGTACGTATCTGCAGTTGTAAGCATGATAAAAAGGTTATAAGCAATGCTCTGAGTAAAAATAAATTATCTGCACTTGTGAGTTTAGGTTTATGTAATCGTTTATGTATAACTAATGTATTATGTATTTGAGGTCACATTTATTTTCATTCCTGTACTCTTTAAGTGGAAAAATATTGAAGTCACATTTCTTTTAATATTTCTCAGAAATATTGATGTCCTTTTATTGTGGGAAAATATTGATGCCTTTTCATTCTTGTACTCTTTTCATTTCTTTTCTTTTCATTTTTGAGATGAATCTTGAATGTCTTTTTGTTGCATAGATAAGGTATCAGTATCAAACTATAAAAGAATTATACAAAGAGAGAAACATGGCATAATTAAATTACTGGAGAATCATGTCATTTTGTTACACTGATGTCGAGTAGTACTTAAAAGAGAGAATCATACAAAGAAAGTGGTACTTAAATTACTGAATCATGTCTTTTTGTTACATTGATGTCGAGTAGTACTTAAAAGAGAGAATCATACAAAGAAAATGGTACTTAAATTACTGGAGCTTAATTAACAACTGCAGATCAGTAGTACTTAAAAGAAGTGACTTCAAAAGAGAGAATCATGACATATTTGAAGCAGTAGGCAACAAAGAAATATGCAAAATAAAATAAATAAATAGTGCCTCGAGTACATATGACAAGTAGCTTCAAGTTTAATCATACAAAGGCACCAGAAACATAGCAATACCAAGGACTAAATGAAGGCCTAATAATTTTACTTCTCCTCGCTTTTATCTGGCTTGTCTTCCTTTTTCTCTTGCTGAAGGAAAAATATAACCAAAGTCAAAAAAGAAGAAGAGAAGGATAGGTCGTAAAGCAATTCTTAAAACAAGCCATAGAATATTTATTGGATATGCACTTTATATGAATATGTACCTCTGCCTAACAATTCTTAAAACAAGATTTCTCTTAACAAACTAGTGCATATGCACCTTATATGGTATAATTACCCTTTTTTTTTTATAAGGTCAGTTCTTGAGATACAACTCCAACAAATTTCATTAAATAAGTCTAAATTTGATTTATGAAGATATATACTAAAAAAAATCTAATTTCTGATTTTTGATACCTCTTATTGGTATAGGAGAGGAAGGGTGGAGAGGAGAGGAAGGCGGAGTGGAGAGCAAGGCAGAAAGGAGGCGGGCTGGAGGCGAGCATGGTGTTTAGGGTCGGCGTTAATTTGGAATTCTGTTCATCTACGTTAATGGAACAGGGTGTTTCTAAGGAGAATGGATCAAGGTTATTCCAGTAATTTTAGTTATTATGTAAATTGTTAATTTAGAATTATACATTAATATGGTATTTGTGGCATTTTTCTTAATAAATGAGATTTGATGTGGCATTTAACAAAATCAAAATTTTGAAGTGGTATTTTTCTAAATTCGGTATTTTGAAGTGGCATGGATCTAATTCCCCCTTTTTTATTTGACATCATTCGACAGAGCCGATTTTTTTATTATTTTGTTAATTTTCGAGAATAGATCGATGAACTTATAATTTGAATATACTAAAAAGAACATCAAGTAAAATAGATAAAATATCTTAAAATTTAAATGAAATAGAAAAACACGATATTTTTTTTCTATATACCCATACGTGACTTTTGAATCGAGAACAATAACTGAGATTCAAAATATTTTTACTTATTTTTTAGTACTACACTAATAAATAGTTTAATTTTTTTTACATATGCAAAAAATATTTTGTAGTACTTCTAATACATATAAATCATAAAATATTTTAGCTATTTTGTTTGATGTTTCTTATAATATATTTAAATTATAAGTTGTTATTTTTATTTTTTAAAAATATAAAAGGGAATCAATTTTTCTACTCTACACATAATATCAAATAAAACAATAAACTGTTCCTAATCTAAGGTTGCGGACATCAATTTATTTCCGCTATATGAGATAGCAGACACCTCTTTAGTGTCTGCCATTTGAAATTACATACAAATTAAATCTGAAATTTGTAGTGGTTATTTGGTTTTTTTTTTTTTTTGGACAATGGAATATTTAAAAATTTCGGTCGCAGATGCCTTCCAGACTTTTATTAACGAAACCCCAGAGTACCTTCTAGACACTTTGACTTGGGACACTTTGACTTGGACCAACTAGATATCCGCATTATCCGGACAGGCAATTTTAAATTATTTTTGTATTATTTGGAACAACCGTTCAAATGAATTAATAATTGAATTACATCACCCATCTCTCTCGAAACATCAGAGATTCAGAGGACCACAGAAAATAATGCCCAAAATATTGGGTAATTTTGTGGATGGCTCTGTAAACAATTATCAATGAAAACAATACTGGTGTTTGACAAAAGAAGTGATACGCATGTATTATCTGAGCAACTGTGTTTGACAAAATTTAGTCAGATTTAATTCAATTTTGAGTTGCACATATAATATTTACGTATATGATAATAGAGGACGGTTTAAATGCCTTTATTTTTTGTGTCTCCATTGTACCTCTATTTTTAATAACTTAAATAGCTCAAAATTTAAATTATAAATGTCAAAATAAAACTGTTAGATGTGATGTATGTTATTTTTTTTATATGCTCATAAAATATTATCACATTTCAATTTTATTTTTATGTGAATTAATAAGTTGAAAAATCAACGTCTGAAAATTATTCATATTAGTACATTTTTTACAATCTCTTGATGACAACCAAAACAAAGTTGAAATGTCGTAATATTTTACATTAGCATAGATAAAATGATGTAGATCATATCCAACCGTTTTATTTTAACTTTTAAGTTTCAAATTTTTTGTTATTAAAATTTTTAAAAATAAAGACATAATGGAGACACCAAAAATGAAGGCACTTGAACCTTCTCATGATAATATTGAACTTTGTTACGCATCGATGTCAACTTTGTCTATTTTTTTGTGAAATAGTAACTAAAAAATTCCAAGTGATTCTTGCTATGTTGTTGTTGGTATTAAATAAATATTTTATTTCTGAAACCTATCAATGATTGAAGATATTTTTATGATATATTTTACAAGTATCTATGAGAGAACTATTTACAGCAAGTTGCCTAGTTTAATAATCCGATTTTTGTGTGGCCAACAGTTGCACAGCGTCGACGTCGACGTGTTATTTTATTGAAATGAAAATTTTGAGACTTGATTCCCAGTTCCTTCCAAAAAAAGAAAAAAGAAAAAATCCGATTTGTAATTTTTACATCACATTTTAAATTATTTCTAAAATAGCGAATTCTACTTTATTTAAAAATGCATGGAATTATGACTAACATTCGGGGCCTAAAGGTGTTCACACAAATATAAATAGTTGCTTTTCTCCACAAAATATCTCTTAAAGTGTATATCCGAGATTTTTGGATTGCTCACAAACACAAATATTGTCGCTTGTCGGCATAAAATTACTTTGGAAAAAGTGTGATGAATTATTCCCTAATTTTTTGGTGTAAAGGTATTCAGAAACATACATAGCTGCCTTTCTGCAATAGATAAGATTAGTCTGATATTTATGCCTACAATCCACAATTTTACATTCTAAAGTTACCTGATTATTTTATATGTAGCATTTTAAAAGAAAATTAAATCCAAAACATCATATTAAAAAATATTTTTCATTATCAGTATTTTATTTAGAGTGTAAAATGTTACCTTTGTCATTGTCAGTGTTTTAGACAACCTTTTTCACAGAAGTTAAAATTTTCAAATATTGTTTTGCCAACATATCACCAGACAAGATGTGAAACATGTTAACCATAAAAATAAAAGATGTGAAACATGTTAATTATAGTTGAAATATTTTCGAATTGAATTTCATAAATTTAAATTTTCTCAAAGATGCTATAGATAAAAAAAAAAGGGGAAAAGTTGATGTCCCATTTTTGAGATGAGAAATTATTCTGAATATATAATAATGATAGACTTCTTTTCTCATAGCAGCAAGCTTTTGACTAAAACAAAAATTCAATGTCCACATTTTTGGGAAGGTGATATGAGAACACCTCTGGAAAACCCCTTCTAGTTATTAGGTCAGCGCATATGAAACTTGTATTACGCAGGTCCTTACGTCATCAATTGAAAGTGACAAGAAGCTTCATTTAAGCTTTAATTGAACACGTGCCTGTACTGTACATAGCATAATTCTCAATAAAGTTTCAATTATTATTAAAGTGATTTCACAGACTAAATATTTTTTTCGGATAAATTTTACTAAAAATCACTAAACTTTATTATTTGTTACAAATTTAGTCATTCAAGTTTAATTTATTTATTTTTAGTCACTCAACTTTATTATTTGTTTCAATTAAGTCATTTTATACTTTTTTCATCCAAAATCATAACGGAATATTTTCATTCCATTAAAAATATTAACGGAATATACTCATTCCATCCAAAATATTAACATATTGAGCATATTCTATTCAAAATACTAACAGAATGAGCATATTTCGTTATCATTTTAGATGAAAAAGTATAGAAGGACTTGATTGAGACAAATAATAAAGTTGAGTGATTAAAAATGAACAAATCAAACTTGAGTGACTAATTCGTAACAAATAACAAAGTTTAGTGACCTCTGACGAAATTTACTCTTTTTTTTTTCTTTTGTTTTTTTTCATTGTTGTTGTAGAATTTATCAGTTTACTTGAAGGCAACGATGGATCCAGACTAATAAAAAGTACGGACACAAATGACTATATTAACAAATTTTATGAGAAAAAATAAGTTGCGTCTTAGCTAGTGTACATCAAAGTCTTGGCATTTTTAGTAGAATTTATCAGTTCCCTTGAAGACAACGGTGGATCCAGACTAATAAAAAATAGGGACACAAATGACTAAATATTAAAAAATTTTATGAAAAAAAAAAAAGTTCTGTCTTAGCTAGTGTACATCAAACTTCATCTGTTCAAATTAAGGTTCTAAATAGCGAATATAACACTAGAGTTTTTAAGGTTCGAAGTTATAGCGCAATCATAGCTAGCTATTTATAATCATTATAAAAGAAAAACGGTTAATAGTGTTATAGCTTCTGAGATCCAAAAAAATTATAACGCAGCTATAGCTAACTATTTAGAACCTAGGTTCAAATACATAAAAAAATATAAATATTTCAAAATTAGACTTAAGCACTTCTGAACTTGTCGTGTCATGCCATTGAATAAATTCGCCCATGTTTAAGTTGAGGTAGGCTAGAATATTTTGCAAAATATAAATCCTTCGACTTGGGATTTCAAACTTTTGAAATTAGGACGGAAAAAACAATTTTCTTAATGCGATCTGAATATTGGAACATTATAAGAATTTTTCCAATTTAATTTTTGGATTGTTTAATATATTTTATAGGAACATTTAAAAAAAAAATTAGACTGTTTAATAGCAAGCATTTTAATTTGCAACTTATCCAGAAAAGTAAAACATTTTACAAAAATTAGATGATATTTTTCAAATCAATTATCTGTAAATGGCATTGAATAATTCTGATTAGTTGTTCGGACTTGAGAAATAAGATTTGAAACATATTTTTTTTATTCTTTGACAAGTAGTTCAACGATATCGTAAAATAAATTAGACATCCTACGAGTTAAGAATAAAATCCGTATCCTAAATATCACTGTAAATATATTAACAAAGCTACTAAGATATTTTACTTTTACCAGTTTTAAATTTACTATCAAATAAAATAGTTGATGACTATACCGTATTTTGCTTCTATAAGCCAGGCCCAATTTTCTCGGCCTAATCATCATTGAAACATTTGTGGCCAGTCTTGTGTTAATTTGCAAATATTCCCGCAGGTTCAAACTTCAAAGGCCGATGGCTGCTGCTGCAGGCTGTAGCCTTTCGGCTTCTGGAATTTTTGTGCTCAATGAGAAAGATGTTAAATGAAATTGTGAGCCTCAAGGCCTTGAATTGAACCCCATACCAGCAGCTGTCCAAAAAACTGTGAGCCTTTAAATATCTGGATATAGAGACGAAGTTGTATGTGGCTGATACAAAACTACAATAAAGTGTAACAAGTCACTTTATAACAATTGGATGCTTAATTGTCCAAATTTTTGTGAAGTCAACCTAATTTCCGCCTCAAGAAATCAGAATCAATAATCGGTTAAAATTACAAAATCATCTTTTTCTTTGGACCCCGTTTC
Organism: Carex sylvatica; assembly: GCA_964058845.1. Taxonomy (NCBI): domain Eukaryota; kingdom Viridiplantae; phylum Streptophyta; class Magnoliopsida; order Poales; family Cyperaceae; genus Carex; species Carex sylvatica. The sequence continues at coordinate 116,749 of CAXKVR010000476.1, forward strand.
GTGGTCAGTCTCAGATAGAACTAGAACCGATAACAGTATAACACCCCCAATTTCACATCCACCTTCCAATAATTGGTACAATAAGGAAAAAAAAAAAATCAAATCGGAAGACTCAATCAGTCACAAACAGACTAGAAGGAAGAAATCGGCGTAACTCGGACGGTAAGTCTCTTTCGATTCATAGGTTCTCCCGCCCAAACCGCGGCCAGTTGGTTTGGAAAATCGCTCGATAATCGAGTCATGTGCTGCCGATAGATAGGTTTTCCAAACCATGGAAAGAAGCATTAGGAAACAAATTACTTATTTTCGACTGAATCGGAGTCTTGTGCCGTGTACTAATTATTAGATTGATCATATAAGTTTTTCGGAATGGTTGCAACCCTGAGAATCATATCTGACTGGTGAAAGGATCCGACTTACACTTCTGCATGATTCTTTTTCTTTGTTGCGATCTGTCTGTATTTGAATTCAAGATTCAATTAGTTTAGAGTTTGTGATATGAATGTGAAGCAGTGCCCTATACTGTTACTGTCTATACCTAATCCTGTTCAGCATTGGTATATACCAGCATAGCAAGTCACCTTATTCTATTAGCTCTTTTATCTCTTACAGTTATTTTTTTTTTCTTATAATGTAGTTGTACAAAATGAGCTCGCTGTGCCCCTTTGCTAAAGGAGCCATAGGTGTAGGCAGTGTATGTCCCATGAAATCATCAGAGAAAAGTAAAGAAAGTAATAACAACAATACAAGCAAAGAAGAAAAAGAAGAAAAAAATGTGGAGGAAGATAAAATTGGTCCTGCAACAATTCCTGCCAAGTGCCCCTTTGGATATGACTCTGAGACGTTCAAATTGGGTCCACTCAGTTGCATGATTTGTCAGGCCTTGTTGTATGATAGCAGTAAATGCATGCCTTGTGCTCATAAATTTTGCAAGTGAGTATTTTTGTTGCATTTATATTTGCATGTGCTTAAGTTTTTCTGTCATCGGATGTCTTGGCCAGTTAATTCCTAATAACCTTACGTAGTAACCCTCAATTATGCATTATGCACAAGTACTAGACACAAATAAATTCGATTGAGGAAAAAAAGGTACCCAGGTTTGTATTTCGTACCAGTTTGTATATTTTGACCTAGCCAATATTTATCAGTAGCAATTGAAACCTCATTATTATTTTTTTTTCAATTATAATATATGGAAAATAATTAAATAAAATGACGTCATTAGAGCAAGATGGAGGGGTAATGGCAAATGACTCAGAGAAAATATTCTCTCTCCAAAGTTCTCATGAGTTGTACTAAAAAGAGAGGGATGACAATGGGATTTCTTGACAATTTTGACAACATTATTCAAATCAACTAAAAGAATTTTGGAACAATAAATGTAATTTTATTGGTAATTTAGATTAGCTTTGGGATTCATTGGCGATGGGTTTGCTTGATGATTTGGCAATTGTAAAGAGTAACTTCAAATATAAATTTTGCTTTAGGAATATCATACAAATAGAAGATGATGAAATTTGATGCAAGCTTCACCATATGTCAGGGGCCTTTGATGGAATATTAAATGACACTACAAATTCTATGAAATTGACACACAGCCAAGCTGTGCATCACTGTAAACTCTTTTCATTTTCTAAAAAAAAATTGGTTTAATTTGAAAGTTATCTTGATTGTCAAGATAGCTCATTGTCAGTGAATCCTAGTCATTAGATAAACAGAATTCTCATATCATGCAATTTTAGTATTTTGTTGCATTTCGTCAATGATCATCAATGCTAATTTTGACAAATTTTACATCATTCGACAAACGGTAAAACATACACAAAAAATATCATCGCTTTTCATTGTCATCAAACATTTGTTAGGTAAATGATATCCAAGATTGTTGGATTTGAAATTTTGAATTAATTTATTTTGATTGCCAAGTTATTTCTATTATCAAATAGTAAAGACCATTGGACAGTACCATAAAATGTATAATTAGTTTTTGACTTCTCCTTTCTATCTCCTCTTTGTGAACAGAGTATGCATATCTCGCTTCAGAGACTGTCCCTTATGTGGAGCAGACATAGAAAAGATTGAGCCTGACACAGATCTCCAGGCCACAGTAGATCGGTTCATTGATGGCCATGCTAGAATCAAGAGGACCCAATCAAGTTCTGACAAGAGAGAAGAAACAGTAGACGCACAGAAAAAGGTCATATATGAGGATGTCTCCATGGAAAGAGGTGCTTTTTTGGTTCAACAAGCTATGAGGGTTAGTTCTATATTTGCACTTGATGTTGAAAGGATTTAAGAAAGAATCTGGTAATTGAATGATACATGCAAGTACCAAGTTTTGGGGATAAATATGTTAATACTGAATTCTTTATCTGAGGAATAAGAAAAGAACATGCTGAGCCTTCAAATGAATGCCACGTTTGGCCCCAAAATAGCATAGGAAGAAATCACATTTTTCTTTATTAATTTATACCAGTGTTCTAAATAGCGTGCTATAGCGTTTTTGGACCCTAAACGCTAAGCGATGGCATCAAAACACGCTATTTGAGCTACGGACGCTATAGCGGTAATAGCGGTTTGCTATGGATATTTTGAGCTACGGATATATTTTGAATAGAAAAAGATCGATAGTTTATGATATTAGTATTACTATGGATATTTTGAGTTGCAATTTGGACTTTGTATTGGTTCAATATGAATATTATAATTTTTTAATCAATTTGATGTTATTTATTGTTCTATGAGACTTAAATAATGTTAATATTTAGTACAAATATATGATATAATTTTTATAAAAAAAAAAAAAAACGCTATGTAGCATAGCTTTCGCTATAGCTTTTTTTTAGACTTCTCGCTATGACGCGATAAATGCTATTTAGAACCTTGATTTATTCTGCTCCTTCCCCATTCAATTCTGAAGAGTTGACAAAAGTTTCTCTTCTTCCTGATTACCTTTTTCTACAAGGAGGATACAAGAGCATTAATTCCAAATATACAGAAGATTTTGGGTATAGGGGTAAAAGAGTGACGCTATGGTAATATGCATATTACACAATGGCTTGAGGGGCTCATATAGGCTCATATATCCATTTTTAAGGTTTAAAGAGTCGATTTGAACCATTCAACATGATCCTTATATGAAAATGAGCTTGCAGACCAAATTTTACATTTTTTTGAATTTTTTACTATTTTTTAGATAGGTAGAAAATCACTTGATTTGAAAATTCAGGACCATCCAAAAGCAGTGATTTTCTTCCTATCCAAAAAAATAGTAAAAAAATTCTAAAAAATATAAAATTGGGTCTTCAAGTACATTTTCATATGGAGGTCATGTTTAACGGGTCGGATCAACTGTTTGAACTTTAAAAATAGAAACATGAGTCCATCTTTTGTTTCTATTTCTCCGAATAATTGCACTATTTCCTTTCGAGTATAGTTCTTTCCAATCAATCTAATTAATTCCTCTTCATTATTTTATCTTCATTCATTTTATCTAGTGAATTATAGAAAATACCGGTTTCAATATAGGAATAGGAATTTTAATTATGTTTATTAATACTATTAAAAATATAATTTCTATACTAATATAGACCCATATTTCTAAAATCAATCTCATATCTAGCACGGGTCAATCTGTAATATGCATATTACCATACCCTCACTATATGAGGGGATTCTGATATTCACCATGCTTGAGCGGGAGCATATGAGATATATCTCATTTTGAAGGGTCATATTAATAGTTGGTATGATCATACAATAATCTACCTATTTTTGAGTTACTTTTTCCAATGTTACATGGAAACAAAAATGAAAGTTGAGAAATGATGACCAACAGGCATTTCGTGCACGGAATGTTGAAAGCGCAAAATCGAGGCTTGATATGTGTGCAGAAGACATTAGAGACCAGCTGAAGGTGACAAAAGACTCCCAAGAGTTGTGCTCTCAACTCGGTGCTGTTTTGGGAATGCTTGGAGATTGCTGGTTTGACCATTTCACCCCTCTTTTCCTCTCCCTCTTTTGTTTCACCTAGTGTAGTTCTTTATTTTTGGGTTGGTTATGTGAGTATTGTATTGTTATAAACTCAGCCGCTCAATGGGAGATGGTGACTCAGCTGTCAAGTACTACGAAGAAAGCACAGAATTTCTTTCGAAATTGCCTAGCAAGGATCTAGAGGTGGTAATTTCAATTTTAGTGATTAACATAGATGTTTTTGACAATTATTTCACTTTGCAAATAACCTGCTGAAGAGAGCCATTATGCAGGTGGTGCACACGCTCTCAGTTTCTCTAAACAAAGTAGGAGACTTGAGGTATTATGCTGGAGACCTTCAGTCTGCAAGGACCTATTATGTACGCTCTTTGGAAGTGCGTCGTCAGGCTGTTAAAGACCACTCAAATGTTTCTTCCCAGGTCTCTCTCTCTCTTGTCTAATGTTTGTGACCTCAAGCCTCAGTTATCCTTGATGCCCTTTGGATGTACTTACTAAATTGATCTTGAATATAGGTGATTGATTTGGTGACCTCTCTTGCGAAAGTTGCTGACGTGAATAGGAACCTTGGGGAGGAGAAGACTGCTATTGAAGGCTTTGAGGAGGCAGTTCAGTGCTTGCAAGCCCTGAAGCTTGATTCTGCAGAAACCGCCCTCGAGCAAAAGGTGCATTATTTATTATCTATTGTTAGTTTTTCTTGGTAAATTACTGAATTGACCCTTGAAATGTGATCTGGTTTCTGATTTGATCCCAAAGTTTCACAGTTTCTTTGATCTGTGACTTTGTGTATGGACTGAGACATGAGTAACTAAGTTGTGGACAAGTGTTTTCTAATTGAAAAATATCTGAAACGAATGACTTCACACCAGCATTGAAGGAAGGAAATAGATCTGCTGTTATTCCAAAAGAATAATAGGAACCTGTTATTCCGATCTCAACCGTTGATCTTCGTTGAGATTCCCACATGAAAATGTTTCTTGCTTAGAGATTCGTGCATTGAAAAAATTGAATGGTTGGGATCGGAATAACAGCTGATTTATTTCCTTGAAGAAAAGTTTCTTTCATTTTTCAAATGACACGATGGTATTTTCAGGGACCTAATGGTTTTGAAACCTTTGGAATGAAAAAAGCAAATTTGATAATTGCTAATTCTTTTTTGTACTCTCTTTTGCACTCTTAGTCAGCATATAGATATATGTGAACTAATGTTTATTTTTTCTCCTTTTCAGCGGCGCTCAGTACTTGACTTTCTTCAGAGCCAACTTACTGAAAACTCAAGTGATGTCTCGAGCTCTCCTGCTTGATTAAACCCCTGTCATTTGGTTTGATCGTTACAATAAGAAAATGGCAATAACAATAATTACTGTAGTTTGATGTGGTGTGCTATTCTACTTCTGATCAAACGAGAGAAAGCATGGAATGTCTGTTAGAGATGAAGAATGTCTGAAGTTTGCACTTGTACTCTGTAATTTCGTAATGTATTTATTGTGTTCGAGTAGTTGATGTAATACCCTGTTTTTTTGGGGAAAGTGAACTCTTACCACGTTGGTAAATATGAAATCATTGGCGCATTTTTCTACACCATCAAATAGAAAAACAAAGAGTCTGCATACGAACAAATACAAAGACAGTGGAGAACACATCAATGCCTTTTTTTTTTTTGGGAGTGTCCATTTTTTTCCTGACTTAAACCGGTCGATCTGAATATATGAATATATCCTATCAGGTATGGGTGTAGGTAGAATTTTTGAGCCGTCTCAGGTTTGGTTTGCATAGTACTTGCGTAGTTTTGATTTGTTGAATCAAGTTTGAAAGTTTGACTTATTATGATTATTACACATTCTGTAAGCTTAATTATATATTAATTGAAATTAAGTGGCTAAAATATATAAAATATAAATGATAAATAATTAACCAACAAATGGGCCGAATAGGGGACACCCGACCTGTTTGGGTCGGTTTGAAAAAAAAAAGTGTTGACCCATTAGATCGGATTGGATCCGTCCAAAAAGTACAAGAATAATTATATGAAACTCCTCACTCCCATTTTCCTATCATCTCTTAAACTCCTCATACATGTTTTTAGATGTGTGTGTGTGTGTTTTTTTTTTCTATGTCGTTCACATTTCTCACAATCTATGAGGAATTTTGCGAATCTAAAACCACGAACGTATTCTATACAATTTTATCTTTTAAATGAGATCCATAATGACATACTTTGGGGCTTATCGTCACACAAGTATTTATATCTTATCGTGAAAATAATTATACTTATACTTGTAACTATTTATCCCCAATCGTTCCTGCATCAAACTTTCTCTAACAAAAATAGTTGACCATATAGGTATAAATACTTGGTGTGCAAATATTCATATCTTGTCAAGTATTCATCTCCAACATGTCAAGTATTATTTTCTAAAATGCCGAGTATTCATACTTACTAAGTAAACTGTGAATATTTATGTTGTAAAATATTTATGAGAAATCTACAGACGTGTCTTTAGCATTAACTACCTGGGGGACCACTATCAACTTGGGGGCCACAAACATCGGCTTGAAAGCGACCACGATAGGGACCACACACAAAAAACTAAGGATAAGCGGATGCATAATGACCATCTCAAGTGTCAGCGTTGTAATTGTTGTAAACGTTCATTTTTAAAATATCAAGTATTCGTACTTTCACATTAAAATGTGAATTTTTATGTTGTAAAATATTCCTAAAAATTTCTAAATGTGCTTCGTGAATTAACTACCTGGGGGGACCACCACCGCACAATCACCAGCACGGTAGTTTTTGTAAAAATATTAATATCTAAAATTTTAAGTATTCACACTTATGCATTAAAGTGTGAATTATTATGGTGTAAAGTAACTTAAATCAATTAATCTATTATGTGCTTGAATGTATTGATAGGTACTGAATAAAATATTCATACTTATAACTGAAATATGAATTGTTTATATATAACATTTGCCTTTCTAAAAAATATATATAACATATTAAGTATTCATACTTATGCATTGAAGTGTGAATTGTTATGTTGTAAAATAACTTAAATCAATTAATTTGTTTAGTGCTTGAACATATTGATAGGCACCGAGAAAAATATTCATACTTATAACTGAAGTATTAATTGTTATGTTGTAAAGTATCTTAATTTAATATTTTTTTACAAAGAATTTTGATTGGCGCTTGATTGTATTAATATGTAATATGAAAAGTATTCACATTTGTGCATTGATGTACGAATATTTACGTTATAGAGTATTTTTTTTTATCAACATATTGTTAGATAAATGGAGAGTGACTAATGTGCATTCAAATGTATATGGGCCGAAATACATACGGTTCAAATTTGACTTTTTAAAATTCAAATGGTCGATTTGAACTGTTCATCTTGTTCTCCATATTAATATGTGCTCGGAGACCAAATTTTATATTTTTCTGAATTTATTCACAATTTATTAAGTATTTTACAAAATTGTTGATCCAACGGTGGCTGCTGATTTTACTGTTTTGTTAAGCCACCGTTGGATCAACAATTTTGTAAAATACTTAATAAATAGTGAACAAATTCAGAAAAATATAAAATTTGGTCTCCAAGCACATATTAATATGAAGAACAAGATGAACCGTTCGGATCGACCGTTTGAATTTCAAAAAGTCAAATTTGGACCGTATATATTTCGGCCCATATACATTCGAATGCACATTAGTCACTCTCTAGATAAATGTATTTTGTTACAAATATATTTTTGAAGATTAATGATATTAACATGTAATTCAAGAAGTATTCATATCTATACATTAAAGTAGGTATATTTATCTAAATAGAAAAATATCATCTATGCATCTCGGTGCAACAACTTCTTTTCTATTAAAAATACAAAACAGTTATAACATCTAAATATTTAGAAAAAAATATAAAATAATTTCTGAAATAAATTATAATAAGAAGAGAGTCGAAATCTAATATTCTAAAAAAACTATAAAATAATGAAATTGTATTAAAGTTGATGCTCTAGTTCCTTTGACTAGGTCACATTCCTAGCCATATAGCGGTGGTGGGGAGCACTGTCATTTTTTCAATTGTTTTAGTTCCTCTCAGCTAGGATGATTTTTCGCTCTAGCTCAGTCCTCTTTCAATCGCTCCTTGTTGTTCTCATTCTTATACATGTCAATTCCATTGGCGGAGCACTGTTAGAGTTACTTCTGCCCGACTCTTAATTAGAGTACTCCCGCTCTTGCCTCCTCTATCCGACTGGTGCTGCTTTTTCTGTGGCACTTGCGAGGTCGAATGGGGCTTGTTTTTGTTGTATTTGTCGTTGTTAGGTTCGAGGTCGAGAGCGGCTGAGAGCACCTCATCACGGGTCGGTGGTGGAGAGCGGCAGCAGATGAGTGAGGCAAGCGGGTCTACAGCGCCATCGCAACGCCGGCGTGGACAGTCAGAGGTGAGGTGCGGTGAACAGTATGGAAGAAAAATAAGAATTTTAGAGATCTAGGATTTTTTTTCTTTCTAAGAAGAGGGCAATAATTTATTTCTTTTTAAACGAAGTAGTTAAACAGTTAGTTAGAGGAGCGGAGGACTTTTAGGAGACTAGAAGGCGAATACGGTCTTATTAGACTAACTGACATTCTTTCTTTTTCATCTTACCTCTAGATGTTTGTGGTGGAGCCAATGAGTTGCTACTG